>OU898277.1:82484843-82494843 GCA_918026665.1 Diabrotica balteata | reverse complement strand
GTATAAGCCAGTTTGGTGTAGAACTTTATTCTAAATGTGAAATTTTCGGTGATATGTTGTCACCTTCATCAGCACCTAAATGGAAAACCTATTTTAGTACAAGTGGTGGAAATTAACATATAAAACCTACATTGAAAATGTTCAGTTGGTCCTAGAGGTGAAGAACACTGTCACAAACATGTTAAAAATATTAAAAAATACATTTAAAATTTTGAATAAAAACATTACAACACAACAGGGTATTATTTAAAATACAAACACAACAAAAATCTAAAAATTACAACCTACACAAAAACTGCAACTTCATGTTAAAGGTAGAAAAGAAGAATTATTCTTCTTTTTTGATGACATATTTCTGACTTCTGTCAATATCCGGGTGACATATGCAAGGAGGTTATAATTTTCACGTTAGAACCTCATGGATATGGAAAGAAAGAACCCCAGGAAACACAATCAGCAGGGAAATGGAGTCTTTTCTCAAGTACAGGTAGGCAATCTATGTATGTTATGATAAGTTCCCTACATTCTCCAGTTTGTTACATCTTGTCAAGTCCTGTTGAAGTAGAAATGAATAAATACAACTTAAGTTTTCAACATCTTTCTTACAGTTCATAGAAGAACTGCAGTTATGGATGTAGCACATTTCTATGAAGTTTCTCTTAAATTGGTTGTCAACCCTCTTTAGTACTTGCACATTTTCATAGTTAGCAATGTGTCCAGTATTCTTAATATGTTGGCTAAAGGCTGTGCAGGTGGGTTTCCTCACTACATCACTCTTGTGCAAAGCTAGTCTTTTTAAGAGTTTCTGGCTGGTTTGACCGACATACACTTCTGAACAGGAACCACATGGAATAGAATACACTACATTGAAGTTATCCAGTTTTTTAACTCTTTCTGTCAGGTGAGTAAAGTATGTCCCTAATCTTTTGTACACTGAATTTGCTATCACTATGTTGAACTGTCTGAAAAGGTTTGTGATCTGTGGAGATAAACCTCTGATGTAAGGTAATCTCCCATAGAAAACTTCTACTGTTTCTCCTTCTAATGTTTGTCTTTGGTGTGTTCTAACTGTTGGCATATCTTGGAATAGCAATTTATTAAGAAGCATCTTAGGGTAGTGATTTTTTCTAAGAATCTCATACAATAATTTGATGTTCTTATTGTAGTTAGAAGGGTGACAAATTCTTTTTATTCTGTTTTTCAGACCTTTGATGATGTTAATCTTCTGTTCGTCTGGATGATACGAGTGAAAAGGCACATATCTACCTGAGAATGTTTTCTTTCTGTACCAATCCAACCTTACTGTGTTGTCCTCATGTCTGGTTACATGGGTGTCGAGGAATGGAACACTATTATTCTCTTCTATTTCAACAGTGAATTGTAACATCATCATGATAATTCGTATAGATGTCGCTGCTAGCGTACCTGGCTGTTATGTTGGTTATAATGACCAAATACTAGACTGCATTTTATTTCAGTTGTACATCCACAGGTGTTCCTGATGATGAGTTAAATAACTCAAAACACGTCTAGAGTAGTGGTGGAGTTTCGATTGAAATGAAATGCAATGTTTTACTTTCATTTAAACGTCTTTCTCTAAGTAAAGAGCGAAAAAGATAGTATTTTTCAAAAGTGAATCGTATATGCATCTCGAAGTAAAAGGATACTTATAGCGTCGTTAAAAAGCCTCGAACAATTCATTGTGTTGGAATATCGGGCAGCTTCATCAGGAGACATTTAAAATATGATTAAAGGTTATATAAAAATCAGATTAGAATTAGAATAAACAATGACTCACTTAGAGATTTAGAGTGGAAAGTATTTAAACAAAATAACAAGTTGTTGAACATAATTTGTTCAAAACAGTACTGACAGTATTGGTTTAAAGCACCTAGGTCACTAGTAATTAAATATAAAACAGAGCAAACAAAGACATCAAGAAACAATTAAAACGCAATAAAATTACACATTAAAAATATACAGGGTGATTTGAAATATAATTGTTAACAGAAAAATAGTTTGGACATACTAAGAATATTACAGTAGATATTGCTCAACTGTCCCGTGTCTGCCTTGTAATTTACTGCATAGTTTTCTCTATTTATATGACACGTTTCCAAAAAACAATCTTTTTTTGTAATTATTTTCTTGCTGTAGAACCCTGACATTTGAGTAGTCAAATTGATGGCCAGTTTTTAAGTGATGGTCAACTGCCGCGCATGTATTCTTCCGCTTTGTGCAGTCACTTTTCTGTTAGGTGACCCTCTGTTTTAGCCATTGAGAAGTTTGACCAACATAACAGCTCTGGCAATCCAAACAAGGCAGTTTGTAGATAACATTAGTATTATTTATAGTTGGTGTCTTGTCTTTTACTTTAGAAAACAGTTGTCGGTTTTCTAATAAATTATATTAGAGAATTTTAATGTTAGTAAATTGTTTAAATAAATAAAGAGTTAAATATAAATTTCAAGCATCTTTAAGAATATTAGCAAGAAATTTTGATGCTTTGGAAAGCTTTTGACGAAGAGAAAAACTATAATGCAAAGGATACATTTTCATTTGTTAATGATGTCAGAGAGTTAATTTTACCGAAAGATTATGTTTTAATTTCGTTAGATGTCATATCGTTATTTACTAACATACCAATAGATCTGGTCAGCAGTATAACACAGTCAAAATGGAATCTCATCCAAAATTATACAACAATTTCCAAGGATAGTTTCTTAACACTTCTGAACTATGTTTTTGAGAACACCTATTTTAGCTTTAACGATAAATTCTATCGACAAATATTTGGAGCACCTATGGGTAGTCCACTCAGCCCCATAATAGCAACTATCGTTTTGCGCCATTTGCTGGATGTCATTATTCCACAATTACCTTTTCCTTGTAGCAAAGCAACAAGTATTTATATTCCATTATTTTATATTTAACTATACGTATCCTTTTATTGGTAAAGGTAAATAACTACAACTACATGGTGCTGAATAAGGCTCTGATTAGAATAAATCATATATCGACAATCTAATAGCAACACGTGCCTGAGTGTTGTGGCAATACTGATCTCCATAAATGAAATGTTATTGTTTTGCTTATAATTTTTGCCAATTGATCATATTATACTTTCCATATAATAGCCATTAAGATATTAAATAATATCAGATCATTTAATTTGTAACCATCAACAAAAATGTAATATAATGACAAGTGTAAATTAGATTGTAATACGAACTTCATAGATGTCGGAGACGCAGTTAATATTTCCTTGTCGATAACAGTTTTTAGTTATTAACATGAATAATATTTTAATATGTGCGGATTTACCTTATGCTTTATATATATATATATATAATATATATATATATATATATATAATATATATATATATATATATATATTATATATATATATATATATCCTCCCTTTTCATTTGCTATGTCGCATGTTAGGGTTTGTCAATTTGTTTATTTTGTACTCAGGCAGAGGCATTCTTAAAGTTAAAAATTAAAATTTGTCTTTTGGTTAGACTATTTTTATGCATAGTGCCATACAACATCTCGAATGTAACTATACGTTCATTAATAATAAAGACGCTTTTAAAGACTTTTGGTGGTCGCTTTGTTTTATTTTGCTATCTTAATATATTTGTGACATACATCCCTTTTATTTAACGTATCGCACGTTCCAATAGGACCAAACACAAAGGAGATATGATTTAATGCCATCTTAGCAATGCCTCTATGTGTGTCTCTGTTTCACCATATTTGCTACCGCCTCCCTTTTCCAATTATTTATCATACGACACGAAACTATTCAATCCCTACCACAAAACGCTTAAAAAATTATTTAAATCTATAATTCATCTAATACACATACCGATGTACGTCATTATCTACGTCAGAGATCGAAGTTGACATAGTTGCCAAAGTATGAAAAAATTCTAACTCCATTTTAAATCAAATAGATCACATAATTATTGCAAAAGTATGATTATCTCTTTATAACGACTGTTTAAATTCTTACGTGACATTTTTGAAATAAAATATTTCTAATTTTCTAAAAAGAACAGATTTTATAAAATCAGTAAAAATATAAATAAAACAAGAGGTATTCATTTTAAAATTCAAAATAATAAATTACAAAAAGTGTAAAGTACGCAACTGTCAAATAAGTGATACCAATTTATGCCAAAATCTCACCTTCATTCGATTACAGTTACAGTATGTTTCGAACTCATGTTCTTCAGAAAACGCTTTATAATGCATTTATACAAATTAAATGAAACATATTATTGTGTATTTCTTTAACTTAATATGAATAAAAAATTTTAAATATTATTTCTACGCGTATATAATAAAATATGTCTAGTGGCTGTAGTGCCAGTGTACTCGTCAAAGTGATTCTAAAAAAGAACACACCTACCGCCTAAATAGTTCGTGTTGGTATCATGTGACGTCACGAGCTATGACGCCGATGACGTGCATCGGTATGTAAATTAGATGAAGTGTACATAAGTTTAACTTGATTTAATTTTATTTATTCCTATTTACGTTTATTAAATTTGATTTATTCTTATTTAGTTTTTATTTTATTTTATTTTGGTATAGTGTAGGTATAAGTGTGGGTTTATCTTACTCAGTGGTATATAATAATTAATCTTACTTTAAAATTACAGTAACCTATATTTTTAGCAATATTCGAAAACAATTATTAATATAGATTTCTTTGTTCTGGTGGCGGTAGGATTTTATATGTAAACTAACATACAGCTTTAAATTATTTCGTATTAAATTCTAACTTAAAAATATTAGTAACATTAATTAAGTATATTAATAGAGTATATTAATACAGTACAATGTATTAAACGTTTCGTTTCAAAAACAAAATGTTATTGAAATATGGTAGTTCATATTTCTTTCCTAGATGGCGACGTTACCTTACTGGACAAACGGTGTGACCTATCATCATAGCCTTTTATATAAATAGATATTGATGATAATTTTGAGAATCGGATCAGGATATTAACGGTCTAGTATTATTTGCCATATCTTCTTAATTAAAAATGATATTACAAAACATCTCTCATTTTTTAATACCTAATTGAAACAATATAGAATTTATGAATAAGTATTATACCTAGTGCACATATCTAAATATTTATTTTTTGAAATTTAATAGTTTTTTTAAAACCATATGAGAAAGGGGGTCTTTTAGATTTTACTAGCAGTAAATAGGTGCACAATCAAAGTTAAAAATTCGTTGACAAATTTTATGTACGATTTCTATCCAAAATATATTTTAAATCTTCTGAAGAAGGATTTATTTTATTACATATTTATTGCAAAAAATATTCTTTTTAGTCTTACTCCTATAAAATCTATTTTTCGTATATCGGAACATCAGATCTCTCACTTCTAAATTCTAAAATGCACTTGAACATATGACGAATTGAAGGCTTTAAAAGACCGTAAACTTGACGGGTAAAGACTTTACATCAAAGGATTTCCCCATAGCTGAAATAGAAAGAAGAGAAAATTGGCTTAGTAGTGCAATATTTATTTCCTATACTTCTTTCAGGTTATAGCTGTTATAAAATTGAAGGGATGATCGGATGATTGACTGAAAAAAGGATATAGATATAAATATGAGATAAGTAAAAGCAGAACCGGACTACTTCTAAATTAAAAATTAAATACAGAGCATCTTATTTGTACAGTATATATTCCATATAATATTTACAAACGACGTTGTTTAGTGTCATTGTTTAACTCAAATACAAAATCTTTTATTTTTAATATTTTCATTGCTAATAAGGAGTTTTATTATTATCGTACTTCATTTTTATACATTCTGATAAACATATTAAGTATGCAGATATTTTCTTAGAATGTTGTATTAGATTTGACAGCTTTAAAACATATTTTAAAGTCCTGACTTTTTTTTATTTATTTTGCCAAATATAGTATTTGATTATTATATTATATATATTGTAGTTAGTTCATAGTTCAGATAGGACATGTAGTGTGTGAAGTCGAAATGATTGAGGTTGAAGGGTCACAGGGAGTAACACTAGCACCCTTACTGTATATCATATATAGCGTGAACACACAAAGTCCCACTCGGACAATGACACAGAAATAGCAGTGAGAAGTCTGGGGCCAGACCTAGCAGGAAGATGCTTAGAAAATGCTCTAAATCAGTTGAAAGATGGTGAATTCAATGGAAAATTGGCAATTAATATTAAAGTAATAGATAACAATTAAATCAAGACTGAAAAGTAGCTAGTTTTAACACACCGATAGAAAGGTCTAAACAAGCAAATATGTATGAGTACTAATGGGTAAAACAAATAAAACAATATAAATACTGCATTTTAACAGCACTATCACTAAGAGCAAGATATTAAGAAGCAGAACAATATCTTGTATTAGAAGAAAAATAAATTAAAAACCACATAAAATCTTTCACAAACCATAAGATCATGGTTTCATGGATCATTGCGTCACTACGACGCAAACAGACCTGCAAGCTACAGAAGACCACCTAGTACGGTATCAACTCGAAAAGTAAAGAATGAACTATGAAAAGATAGTAACATATTAGAAAATGGCACTCTATAGGTTGGCATTGCACTGAACCTGGGAAGTGAAGTAGTTAGAATATGTTAGTTAATAAAGTAGGATAAGTAGTTACATAAAAAAAATACAAATATAAAAACACATACATGAGATATATGGAGTTAGTATGTGTCTGTGAATGCATTCCTCACCCGTAGGATAAATACTACAACTTCACACCATTTAATTAATATTTTTCTGAGATTTAGGTCATCCAAAAGAGGACAGCAATTTTTTCCATAAGTACTCTAAATAAAGCAACTGCGACTACTGAGTTATGTTGTCGTGGACTGTTAGTCACGGGCTTGGTGTCGAGGTAAATAAATCGGATATCGATCGTCCAGGATACACAAAACCTTAGTACAAAGAGCTAGTGACCAAAGTCAAAAACCAAGGTCACTGCTCACTGCACACATTTAGAGAAGAGGCAACTCTAGAGGATTTAAAAAAAGTAAAAAAGGGAAAAATGCGAATAACCATATCTATGAAAGTGGCATCTCCGCCAAAACGCCATTTTCCAGTGCATGCAAAACAAGTTAAGTCCCCCTAATATTATGGCTACGATTGGAAAGTAGAGAGGATCAGAAAGTTTGTTCTTAGGACATAAGAATATTATATTCCGAGAATCCCGTATCTTTTCACATTGGGATTTACTTTGTGTGTGTGTACTGATACATATAATAGGTTTGGAGTATAGCAAACAAAAAAAGATTTTTAATAAATTTTAAACAAATAAGATTTTTGCTAATCTATCTGCTTTATTTCTGAACTTATTCTCTTACTTCTTTGTCTAGGTATTTATAGTCTGGACAACGTAATTCAAAGGTATTTTATTTCTATTATTTGTTCAGTACCTATGATATTTACTTCTATTTAACACCTGATTGTTTATTTTAAAACCAATATTGGAAGCTACTGGAAACGCTTTTCAAAAGAAATATGTCGCTTTATAAGAAGTCAAAGAACGGAGGTGAAGAAACTAATAGAACCAAAATACATCACACCAACAAGAACTTATATAAACATACATGGAGTTCGTAAAATACTAAAAAAGCTGAAGATCAGAAAGGCAGCAGGTAAAGACGGGATGCTAAACGAATTACTCAAATATTGTGAAGCAACAATAAGAGAGCAATTAACAGCAGCAATTATTACAATTATCCGTGTGGATGTGGTCTGTCGCCCATCGGACGCGTCCCCAGGTGGTGGATAGGGGAACGCCCTAACAAGTCCTAGGACTGGCGGGTAGGTGGGAAATAAAATACCACCCGTGAACCAAAACATACTGGTATGGCAACCCAACAGAGTCCCTGGCCCTCCAGGTTGGGGGTTAGGCTAGAGGCTAACAACCTCTTTCTGCAAAAATCATATGTTACGGAACCTCAAGAACTATTAGCCGGACGGAACTTACGACGACGACTCTGCAAACGAAAAATGGAATTAAGATTAGGAACGTGGAACACCCGAACTCTGTACCGAGCTGGAGCACTCGCATCTCTACTAGACATAGTGAACATGTACAGAGTAGATGTTTTGGCACTGCAGGAAATGCGATGGAGGGGAACAGGCATTCTTGACAAGAGAACCCACTCCATATATTACAGCTGCAATGAAAACCAACACATAGATGAAGTGGGATTGATAGTAAACCAAAGAACAAAAGGCCTAGTTATTGATTTTAAAGCCTACAGTCAAAGAATGTGCTAGTTACGCTTAAAAGGTAAATTCTTTAATTACAGTTTAATTAATGCACATGCCCCGACCGACGACAAACTAGAAGACGTTAAAGAACAGTTTTTCGACGACCTAGAACAAGCCTATAGAAGATGCCCCAGAAATGACATTAAGATAGTTTTAGGTGACATGAATGCAAGAATAGGACGAGAGCGAGTTTTTACGCCGACTATAGGTAGGCATAGCCTACACAACATCAGTAGCGATAACGGATTACGACTGATAAACTTAGCAGCAGCACTGAATATGACCGTCGCTAGCACCTATTTTGAACATAAGGATATACACAAGGTAACCTGGACCTCTCCTGATGGAAGAACAACTAGTCAGATTAATCACATCTTAATAGATTCAAGACACGGAACGGACATAATGAACTGCAGAAGTTATAGAGGCGCAAACATAGATTCAGACCACTGTTTAGTGATTTCAACACTAAGGGCTAGAATTTCAAATTCCAACAAAGAAAAAAAAATAGATACAAAGAAATGGAATGTACCGAAGCTGAGAGATACAACTACTGCAAAACCGTACTGGGAAAATATTACCAATAGGTTAAGAAATCACAGTCCAAGCGAAGAAGACCAGAGAGATATAGACTCCTACTGGAACACGATAAAGAAAGATATTGAGTCAGCAGCACAAGATGAAATAGGAACAGAAACTTGTACACGAAAAAATTACTGGTTTGACGATGAATGTAAAGACGCAACACAGAAAAAAAATGAAGCTTACGCAAAAATGCTTACCCGCCGGACTAGAACAAGTGTAGAGAATTACCAGACAAAGAGAAAAGAAGAAAAGAAAATACACAGAATGAAGAAACGAAACCACTTAAAAAAGGAACTTTAATATGTAGAAAACCTCAACAGATGAGAAGAATTCAGAACATTTTATAATAAAGTTAACATCACCAGAAAAGAATTCAAGGCAAATACAAATCAATGTAGAAGTTTGAATGGCGATCTATTAACAACAAAAACAGACGTGCTAAATCGATGGACGGCATATTTTAACCAAATACTTAATATAAAGGAAGAAGAAAACCCGGAAGACGAAAGCTGTGAGGTAAGCGGAGCAGACGAAAGGGAGAAGAACCCACCAACGATCCTGGAAGTTAAAGACGCTGTCAATAAACTAGCCAGAAACAAATCACCCGGAATCGATAATCTTTCAGCGGAATTATATAAATAAGGTGGCCACGATATCAAAATAGCGCTACAGCAGCTTATAAAAGAGATATGGATACAGAAGTCACTCCCCTGTGTTTGGAATATTGGAATACTTTGCACCATACACAAAAAGGGAGATATCTTTGAATGCTCTAACTATCGAGGAATTACGCTCCTAAATGCAGCGTATAAAATATTCTCCAATATACTATGCCATCGTATGGCACCATATGCAGAGCAAATAATAGGACAATACCAGGCTGGTTTCAGAGGTGGTAAATCAACAATTCATCAGATTTCAACCCTGAGACAAATTCTAGAGAAAACACTGGAATATGGTGTAGACACGCACCACATATTTATAGACTACAAGGCAGCCTACGACTCTGTAAATAGAAGAGAATTGTTTAGAGCAATGATAGACCTGGGAGTACCAAATCAGTTGGTAAGTTGAACCAAACTAACCCTTGAAAAAGT
>OU898277.1:82257343-82479843 GCA_918026665.1 Diabrotica balteata | reverse complement strand
CTTCCTTCCATAGAGGTATTGATAGAAGTGCTCTACTGATTTCACTACTGCCAGAAGTTCTCTTCTCGTGACGCAATAATTCCGCTCAGGTTTTGAGAGAACTTTACTAAAATATCCAAGGACTCTTTCCTGTCCTCCTGAATCTGAGACAGCACTCCTCCAATTCCCACATTACTTGCATCTGTATCTAAGATGAACTCTCCTTCTGGCAGTGGATACCCTAAAATTGGTGCTGTGATTAAATGCTTTTTTAAGGTCTCAAAGGCATTTTGGCAGTCTACATCCCAGCGGTATTCTCTTGCTTCCTCTGTAAGTCGCGTTAATGGTTTAGCGATATCTGCAAACTTCTTAATAAACCTCCGGTAGTAAGTACATAGTCCAAGAAAACTTCTCACTTGATGTTTGTCAGTTGGTTTTGGCCATTCCTTAATGGAATCGATTTTTCCCTTATCCACGGCCACTCAAATGTCGCAGGAGCGTTACAAAGTCCAAATGGCATAACGTTGAATTGCCATAATCCAGATCCTGTGGTGAAGGCTGTCTTTTCTTTATCTACTGGGTCCATTTCTACCTGCCAGTATCCAGACTTCAAATCCAAAGTAGAAAATAATTTACTTCCAGCCAATGTGTCTAATGTGTCATCGATCCGAGGCAGAGGATAACTATCTTTCTTGGTAACGTTGTTCAGCAAACGGTAATCCACACAGAACCTCGTTGTTCCGTCTTTCTTCTTAACCAGGACCACCGGAGAGACCCATGGGCTCGTAGAAGGTTCTATCACCCGTCTTTCTTCATTTCCTGAACAATCGTTTCAGCTTCCTCTCTTTTCGCCTGTGGTAATCGTCGAGCTGTTTGACGAATTGGCTTAGCATTACCAGTATCAATTTTATGCTTAACAACGGTAGTTCTTCCCGTCTTTCCTCCTTTCGGTACGAAAATATCACGATACTGCCGAAGAAATTCCCTTAATTTCCTTTTCTCAATCTGATTCAGAGACTGTCCAGCAACTGCAACCATTTGATCGAATTTGTCGTTGGAATTATCAGACGTTGTCGTCTGACGGATTATGGATGTCACAGGTACACAAGTTCCTACTTTTGTCTCTTTCTTGATGGTCACTGGGTAGTCATTGACATTGATAAGTCTCACAGGAATTTCTTTAGCCGAAGTCACCAATTCTTTCCAATTATGATTCCACGGCCAACTTCGTCGTCATGGTTCCAAGGCTCCATCATAACAGGTGTTCCTTCGTCCACAATTCCCTGTAGCCGCGCTACTATGATCGTTTCACTTCTCGCAGGCACGACTGTATCTTCTTTAACGGCTGCTTGCATAGTGTTGTCATCATGTGGATGGAGAAATACCTCCTCGTTACCAACTTTGATTACCTTATTCTTAAAATCCAATTGGAATCCATGCGTATTCATTACGTCCATTCCTAATATAACATCCTCTTCGATGTCAGCAACTATAACAGTATGGACGAACTTTTCTGCTCCAATTCCTAATTGTACCTGGATTTCTCCATGAATGTTGGCATTTTCACCTGTGGCGGTCCGAAGTCGCAACCTCGTTGGTAACAGTTTCTTTCGGCTGTTTATAACTGTCGGGCGAATAATGGTTCTGGTCGCTCCGGTATCCACCAACAACGTATGCTTTTTACCATTTATTTCTCCATCTACATATACACTATCTTCACGACATTTCAAAGAAGCTATTAGTATGAGAGGGTCTTTGGAAAAGTTCTGGGTCGAAGCTGCCCCCCTAAGTCCGACCCGTTCTAGTTTTCCTGATGGTGAGTTTCTCTACCGGATCTAAAGCTACCGTATTAATTGGGAGATTTTCGGGAAAATCCATCGCGGAAAGTTCTTTGGGTTTCAACCCTTCGCGAAAATCGAGAACCAATATCCCAGTTTTGCCAGTGAACTCCATCGAGGAAGACAGTGTGCAGTACGGATGTGGTAAGTAATTTTTGTTTATGTCAGACTCCTCTTCTGAAAACGAATCCTTTAGCGAAATCGATACTAACGAAGAGTTAGGCTTAATTAATCATTTTTGTAAATTAGAATTAAAAGATAAAATGGCAACACCTGTTCTAGATATGAAAACTTTCTCAATTATTCCGAATTTTGATGGAAATATTAATAAACTTCACAGATTTGTAAATGCAACTGAATCCATTTTAAATCATTATTTTGATAGGAATAATCTAGCCAGTTTTCAAAATGTTTTATTGTTAAATGGTATTCTTAATAAATTAGAAGGCAAAGCAGAAGAAATAGTAGCCATAAGCGGCGCTAAAACTTGGCCAGATATAAAAAATACTTTGATTCAGAATTTTGGTGATCATCGTGATGAAAATTGCTTGAATCAAGATTTAGTAAATATGAAACAGAAACCTAATGAATCTCCATATTCTTTTCATGAAAGACTTTTAACTTTATTAAATGCTAGTTGTAATTATATTGATTTACACTATATTAATCAGGAACGTGAATCTAAAAGAGCTTTCTTTACGAAGCAGGCTTTAAAATCATTTTTAGCTGGTCTTAGGGAGCCTTTAGGGCCCATTATTCGTGCAATGCGACCTGTTTCGTTAGAGCAAGCGATTCAGTTTATTAGAGAGGAGGATAATATTAAGTATTATCAGAAAAATCAAACTTTTAATCACAATAATTCTAATAATAATAATAATTTTATTCGAAAACCAACTAATCCAAATGTCAATCATTTTCAATCAACTCGACAGTCAAATATACAATATTCTCAGCCAAGAATGAGCCAACCTTCTACATCTAACTTTCAACCAGATATAACTCAGACAGTTGACTACCGATCTCAATTTCCCAGAGGTCCTGTACAACTTCCAAGACACCCAAATCCACCCCAAACCAAATATTTTACAAATTCTCAAGTTTTCGGTAAACCAAAAAATGTTTGGAAGCCCAATCCAAACAATAATCAGACTAAACCTACTCCTATGAGTATTTCTACACGAAATACAGCACCACACTTCCGACAAAATTATAATCATTTTAAAAGCACAGGCCAAAATCCAAATTTCTATCATGAAGAGTTATTTAACACAGAGGTTATACCTGAGGAAGAAGATAATCAAAATTTTTATAATTCAGATGAATATTTTGACAACTATCAATATGTAAATGATGACGATTCTCAAAATTTTCACGAAACCGACCTGACCAACGAAACCCCTTGATAGAACTTAACATTTCGTCTGATAAAAAAGAATTACCCTATCTCAAAATTTCTAATCCACCCATTATTTTATTGATTGATACTGGAGCGACTAAGTCCTTTTTAAAGCCTGAAATTGCCCAAAAATTCTATAAAAATAAAATATTTAGGGAACCTTTCACTGTATCGGCAGCATTTCAAACATCAACTCAACAAAATTGTGCAATAATCCCCATATTTGATGAATTTAATAAATCTGGTGATTTTAAATTCCACCTTTTTGCTTTCCATGATACCTTTGATGGCCTTTTAGGCATAGATACCTTAAAAATGTTACAAGCCCATTTAGATTTTGCAAATTCTAAATTAATTACACCTCGAGACAACCTTGCCAATACATTATTTGGAAAGTAATCCAGCTATTTTTAAAAGGAAAATCGATCCCCATAGTCGTATTGTAACCAATATTCCTGTCTGTCAAAAATCCGGCGATATCTTAATTGCCAGACAATTCATAAAGAATTGCGAAATCCCTTCTATACTTTCTGAAGCTCAAAATGGCAATGCTATAGTTGAAATACGTAATAATACTGATGACGAAATTATTTTCTCTCTTTCTGAACCTCTCCAAACTGTACCTTTTGAATATAATTCTTACGACCTATTTTATGCCGACATTATACCAGACGAAAATACCGACAAAGTAGATATTGACAAGCTTATTCGAACTGGCCATCTCAATTCCGAAGAGAAGGCACAAATTATAAAACTGTGTAGAAAATATTCTACAATATTTCACAGAGAAGGTGAACCACTTACTTTTACTAACCAAACGAAACATTCCATAAAAACTACTGACGAAATGCCCATTTATTCTAAGTCATACCGTTATCCATTTGTATATAAAACAGAAGTACAGAGACAAATACAATCCATGTTGGACCAAGGAATTATTAGGCCGAGCAATTCGCCTTGGTCGTCGAATATTTGGATAGTACCAAAAAAAGCAGACGCTTCCGGTAAAAAGAAATTCAGAATCGTAGTGGACTACCGCAAGCTCAACGAAAAAAACCATAGACGACCGCTATCCCATCCCGAATATTACCAATGTTTTGGATAAATTAGGCAGATGTAACTACTTTACAACTTTAGATTTAGCTAGTGGTTTCTACCAAATCGAAATGAAACCTGAAGATATCCAGAAAACAGCTTTTACCGTAGAGAACGGACACTATGAGTATGTTCGAATGCCAATGGGATTAAAGAATAGCCCAGCAACTTTTCAGAGAGTAATTGACGACATTATGAGAGGATTACAAAATGAGATATGTTTAGTTTATTTAGACGACATCATAGTATTTTCTACGTCGTTGCAAGAACACATTGTGAATTTGGATAAAGTATTCAAAAGACTAAAAGAGACAAATTTTAAAATTCAATTGGATAAATGTGAGTTCCTAAAAAAGGAAGTTACTTATTTAGGACACATTGTGACACCTGAAGGTATTAAGCCAAACCCCGATAAGATCGCAGCTATCAATAAGTACCCATTACCAAAAACAGCTAAAGAAATAAAATCTTTTCTTGGATTACTTGGATTCTACAGAAGATACATAAAAGATTTTGCTCGAGTGACAAAACCATTAACATCTTGTCTAAAAAAGGGTGCGAAAATTGAACACACACCACAGTTCATAAAATGTTTTGAAGATTGCAAAGAATTGCTTACCAACGAACCAATCTTACAGTACCCGGATTTTACGAAGAAATTTATTCTGTCAACTGATGCAAGTAGTTTCGCTATTGGAGCAGTTTTAGCCCAAAATACAGGCGGACAAGAAAAACCTGTTGCGTACGCATCCAGAACGTTAAATGAATCCGAACAAAAGTATAGCACTATCGAGAGAGAATTATTAGCCATAGTATGGGCCACAAAATACTTCAGACCTTACCTCTACGGAGTTAAGTTTACAATAAAATCTGATCATAAACCACTTAGATACTTAATGTCTTTGAAGGAACCAAATTCTAGACTAGTTCGATGGCGATTAAAACTAGAAGAATTTAATTACGAAATCGAATATATAAAAGGAAAGACAAACGGAAATGCCGACGCTCTATCTAGAGTTGAAATAAATACTAATGAAGTTATAAATTACATGGAAAATCTTAATAACGACCAAAATATAGACAATGAGTCAGTACTTGCGAATGCAGGCGATTTGCAAACAATAGATGAAGAAAATCAAGAAAATGAGAACACAAAAGAAATATTTGACATAAATTTGGACCAAATTGTAATTAATAATTATATCCAAAATCACAGAGAAGCTACTGCAAAAATTTACAGATCTTTAAACGAAAAACTAATATCTCAAAAGGAATCTACAATAGAACGTCACAACAAAGACCGACATGAACCATTAGAATATTTACCCGACACTGATGTATACAAGAAGAACACGACCTTAACCAGAAACAAACTTAATCCAAAATTCTACAAAGAAAAAGCTATCGCGGACGAACACATAAAAGTAAAGGTACATAGCAATAAATTATTACACAAACAAAACCTTAAAAGACCAAAAACTAACCGAGCAACCTTGTTACAGGACGCTACTAATCCTATCGACCCTGGCCCTTCCTCTAGTAAGGACACAGGAAGTTCAAATAACTAACCTCCAAAATAATCCCGGAATCCTTCCGTATAAGTTAGGAACAGCAAAGGTAAAATCCCAAATACATACATTTCTTCATTACTACGATCTTTCCCCTATAGGTAACGAAATAGAATCTATAAGATATGCATATGACAATGTAACACTTGCAATTCAAGATGGCCTTAGTCATCCTTATTTTCAAGAACTTCATAACTTTGACCATGCTCTACTTTTCCAACTTAAATCCGCTGAACAAAAATTTAATTCTTTATTGCCACCTTTTAGATCAAAAAGAGGTCTTATAGACGGTTTAGGATCTATAATTAAAAGTATCTCTGGTAATCTTGATTCCAGTGACGCCTTGCTTTATGACCAAGCCATCTCTGATCTCCAAAATAATAATCAAATATTAGTTAAAAAAGTAAATCAACAAATTTCTCTGACCAAGGATATAATAGCAAATTTTAATGAAACAGTAACTCTTATAAAGAACAATCAAGAAACTATTTTTATGGGTATAGATAAGATACGCACATCTTTAAATAAATTTATATTTGATTTCAATGACTATTTGCAGACTAGAAATATATTAGATCAGTTAAACTTAAGCTTAAACATTATTTTACAACTTTTAGATGAAATAGAAAATGCCGTTACTTTTGCTCGACTTGGAATTTTACATAATAGCATTATTGATAAAAATGAGTTAAATTCTATCATAGAGATTATTTTAAAATACCATACAAAAAATGAAGTACTTTTTCAAAATTTTAATGATACTTATAAATATTATGATATTTTAAAAACAGAAGCCTATTACTCTGAGACAAAAATTGTTTTCGCTGTTCACTTTCCTATTGTTTACCCAGAAATATTCTCCTATTATCATCTTTATTCAATTCCTACATCAAATCACAGTACCATTGTACCTCGAAATACCTTTCTGACTATGAATGAAAATTATTACCAATATCACTCACTGCCCTGTCTGGACCTGAAGCCCAATTTCTATTGTACTGATGGCGATTTCTCTGCTGGAGTAGAGAAAGAAGATTGTGTCTTTCAATTATTGCAACTGAAGACCAGTTCCACAACTTGCCGCAGAACTCCCGTCCGAATATCTGAGAATGTAATACAACAAATTGATGATTCACATTACATTGCCATCTTCGTAAACCAAACTAAAATCGAGACGATATGTCAGAAAACCGATTTTACCACATTAAAAGGAAATTTTCTAGTTTCCATTCCTTACCAATGCCAGTTCAAAGTAGATAAGAAAACGTTTATTAATAAGAAGACAGTTGTCCAAGGCCAACCACTTCTCTTACCTGAGTTAAGAGTTTCCAATGCTCAAGAAGAAGAAGAAGTCCCAGAAATTGTTCTAAAGGATATCCCTCTCGACAAAATTCACACAATCCAAAGAAATCAAAATCAAATTCAACCTGTGGTACTCCAGCATCTAAAGAAACGTTCCACAAACCATTGGACTATCATAATATATATATTAATAATAATTACTGTCATCTTCATAGCCATTCATTATATTAAGAAGTTAAGAACAAAAGAAAATCCACATCCAACGTACAATGAACCACATATGGAAGAAGATGACCCCACAGTTCCTGTACCAAATCCAAGGGCATTTTTCACTCCATGAAATATGCCAAGAACTCGCAAGGGAGGAGTTATGGAAGCCGGCCCTGTTCCAGTCATTCGCCTAAGAATGATGATCTAGGATTTGTGTTTTAATGAACTTTGCAATCAGATTAGTTTACATTTTTATATTTACTTAGCTATCATTTTTACCATTGCGTTTTTAATTAGATATACTTCAGTCTGTATTTAACTTGAAAGAAAGAACATTATAATTTTATATAAAAATTGTACATGGAATGTTAGAAGTATGTTAGAAGTATGTATGATCCAGGCAAAATGCATAATATAATACAAGAAATGCAAAGATTAAATGTCGACATTCTAGGCATTAGTGAGGCAAGGTGGCCAAATTCTGGCAGTTTTTCGACAACAAATGGCATGGTATATTACTCCGGAAACAGTAGTACTCAACACAGACACGGCGTAGCAGTTTTCGTATCTAAGTCTATGATGCAGTCGGTCATTAATTTTACTCCAGTATCAGATCGGCTCTTATTTCTCCAACTACAAACAAACACAAGTAAACTAAATATCATACAGATCTATGCACCTACTGCAGATAAATCCGAGGACGAAATTGAACAATTCTACGAAGAAATCAATAAAGTATTAAAATCGACGAAACCACGAGACATCACCGTAATTCTAGGTGATTTTAACTCAAAAATTGGCAAAGGAAAAAGTGGCAAACATGTAGGAGAATACGGACTCGGTAAAAGAAATGAACGAGGTGACAGACTACTTCAATTCTGCCAGGAGAATAACATGATTGTATCTAATACATTCTTCAACTTACCAAAGAGAAGACTCTATACGTGGAAATCACCCCAGGACAATGGCGAAAGAATAATTCGAAACCAGATTGATTTTTTACTGATAAACGAACGATACAGAAACTCCTTAAAATCCGTTAAAGCTTACCCAGGCGCAGATGTCTTTTCAGACCATAACCCTCTAATAGCGCAAATGAATATTAAACTAAAAAGATTGGAGCAGAAAAGAAGAGCAAATCAGATAGACGTCAGTCATTTATGTAACCTGGAGGTAAAGGAGAAACTGCAAAAATGTATTAATAATAATTTGAAAATACTTCATGAAAAGGAAACATCCCAGCCAACGAACAACATAGATAAAAAATGGCAAAACGTAAAAATGGCAATAACAGGCCCTGCGAAGAAAATTTTGACTAAAGAAAAACCAAAAATAAAGCAAAGTTGGATGACTGATAAGATCCTTCTTCTCATGGACAACCGGAGAATAATGAAAGGAAAAAACGAACAAAGGTATAAACAACTACAGAAAGAAATTAAAATAGAAATCAGAATAGCAAAAGAAGATTTTTATAAAAGAAAATGTGAAGAAATAGAGCAATTGCAGGCAAAACATGATATTTTTAATGTACATAAAAAAGTGAAAGAACTTGCAGGTACACAAAAACGTAAGCAGCCAAATACCCTGTATAATGTCAACGGAAACATAATAACAGAACTAGAAGAACAGTTGAAGACATGGAAAAACTATATTGAAGAACTCTTTGCAGATGATAGACAACAATCTGAGCTAAGTAACATACAAGGAGACGAAGGTCCAGAAATAACGGAAGAGGAAGTAATGTACGCACTAAAAAGAATGAAAAATGGTAAAGCCCCAGGTCCAGATGAAATACCAACGGAAATCCTTAAACTAATAGAAAAAGACTCGATTCGCATTTTAGTTGAACTTTTCAATAGCATTTATACATCAGGAAAAATACCACAAGAATGGCTTTTATCCACCTTTGTTATTATACCAAAAAAGATAAATGCCAAACAATGTAGTGATTACCGTACAATCAGTCTGATGAGCCATGTACTGAAAATATTCCTGAAAATTATACACTCTAGAGTACACACAAAACTGGAACTGGACATCAATAATACCCAGTTTGGATTCCGAAATGGACTCGGAACAAGAGAGGCGTTGTTTGCACTGAACGTTATGTCTCAAAGATGTCTTGACATAAATCAAGATGTATTCATGTGTTTCATAGATTACAACAAGGCCTTTGATAAAGTGCGGCATGATCACCTAATCAGACTCCTGACAGAAAAGAATTTAGATAAACGAGACATCCGACTAATAGCAAATATGTACTACAATCAGAAAGCAGTAGTGAGAGTAGAGAATAATACCACTGAAGAAATTGAAATAAAGCGAGGTGTGAGACAAGGGTGTATACTGTCACCAACCCTGTTTAATCTCTATTCCGAAGACGTAATGAATAGAACACTCTCTGAGCAATCCGTAGGTATTAAAATAAATGGTGTTAGATTAAACAATCTGAGATTTGCCGACGACACCGTTCTGATCGCAGAAACACTTGAAGAGCTACAGACATTGGTGAATAAGATAGCAGACTGCAGCGAAGAATATGGACTATCTTTGAACATAAAGAAAACGAAATTTATGGTAATATCGAAATCAACACAAAATGTCCAAAATTTATATTTACACAATGAAATTATCGATCGAGTTAGCAAATACAAATATTTAGGCACTTTTATAAATGAAGACAACGATAGCTCAGCGGAAATCAAAATAAGAATAGAAAAAGCCAGATCCATATTCACTAAAATGAAGAGAGTGTTCTGCGGAAGAGATTTGAGCCTTGAAATGAAACTTCGCCTGATGAGATGTTACGTACTTTCTGTGCTGTTTTACGGAATGGAGTCATGGACGTTAAAAAAGATTGATACCAAAAAATTAGAGGCATTTGAACTGTGGATGTATCGCAGAATCCTGAGAATATCATGGACCGAGAGAGTCACAAATGTCGAGGTCTTGAGAAGAATGAACAAAGAAAAGGAAGTCATATTTACAATCAAAAAACGAAAACTGCAATACTTGGGCCACATTACAAGAGGCGAAAGATATGAACTGCTTCGAATAATTATGCAAGGGAAAATAGCAGGAAAAAGGTCCATAGGAAGAAGACGAAACTCCTGGCTAAAGAATCTACGGGAATGGTATAGTTGTAGCAACAACGAATTGTTTCGGTCAGCAGTTTCGAAAATACGTATAGCCCTGATGATCGCCAACCTTCGGAACGAAGATGGCACTTGAAGAAGAAGATAAAAATTGTCCGATCTTTTTTCGTATTTTGTCATCAATTAATAAAGTATTTATTTTTTAAAAATAGTTTTGCCTAAGGGCAAACTATAAGTCGAGTAAATTCATAGTGTCCGTTTTCGACAGAGAAGGCTATTTTAGGAATGCCTTTGGGATCGATTTCGATCTGATGAAACCCGGAGGCAAGATCGAGAGTTGTGAAATATTGGCACTTTCCAAGCAGGTCTAAGAGATCGGAGATATTATATTTATCGTTAATGGTACATTCGTTGAGCTTGCGATAGTCTATTACTACTCGCCATTTTTGTTCTCCAGAAGAGTCCATTTTCGTGGGAACGACCCAAACAGGAGATGGCCAAGGAGAAGTAGAGGGCCGGATGATACCTTCGTTGACCATCTTATTTACTTTATATTTAACTTCCTCTTTGTGGACCTGAGGATATCTGTATGATTTCGTAAAAATGGGTTTGGCGTTATTAGTTTCAATTTGATGTTTAATCTCACTGGTGAAAGTGAGATCGTCTCCTTTTAAGTAAAATATGTCTTCGTAATTTAAGCAAAGATTTGTAACTAGTTCTTGTTCTTCCTCGTTAAGATGTTCTGTTCGAAGTCGAGATTTGATTTTGTTGGTACGGTCGATTTTATCAGAACAATAATTTTCCAAGTTATCGTTTGACTGGAAATTTAGGATAGGGTAATTTAGGAGAGGGTTTAATTACTATATCTGGAAAGCCAATAATTTTGGGAACTTCATTTGCATTTACTACGGATGTCAGAAATGCTCCTTTTTCATTTACGTGTACTAGCTCATTGGGGATATGGACTTTTTCTTTTCGGTGCAAAATTGCATCTTTATTCGACAGACGACATTTTAGCTTAAATATTTGTTCGTATCTGGGATCTATTTTAATTGGATTAGGGGTTTCATTGTTATGCGAATTAGTTTCTACTTTGTAGAAAGGTAATGTTTTAAAATTTGTGATTAATTGTTTGTTTTTAAGGTCTTTTGTACACTCGTAATGTTCTAAAAAATGGAGGCATAGATTCCATCGAAATCAATATCTAAATTATAAATGAAAACCTTATCCCTTAACCTTAACCCCACTTGAAGCGGGACTAAAGTTGATTCAGTGACAAAAATTGATTTTCTTCCTTTATAATAATTTGTTCGGGAAAACATGGTTTGAAAATTTTCACGGTATTTTCTTTAAAGACAGAGATACCAGCACCGGTATCGATAAGTAATTTAAACGTATTTGATGCATCTTTTATATAATACAGGTTTTTACAGTTCACAGCAAGAAGAGAGCTTAGAGAAAATTCTGTTCTGGAAAGTTCAGAGATGGGTTCATGTCGTCCAAACGATTTAGAGTTTAAATCTGCTTCTATATTTGAGACAAAGATTCGATCATTGAACTGGCATTGTCTGGTGGATGGTTCTGATTTGGGATTGTGAGAAAATCCTGATAGTCTTGGCTATCAATTAAATCGGTTAATTGATCAAATGAATTGTATTAATCTGGAGGTAAATAATTATTATCAGAGAAATCTTCGTATTGGTGTCTTTCATTTAAAGCTGAAGTATAGTTTTTAATATAGTCAGGCTCATAGTTAACGAAATGAGCTCTGTGCCTACCGTTTAAAAAATTAGGATTTTTATGGATTAAGGAAGGGAGTACTTGTGAATTATTTTAATTTGGTGTGAATTGAGGTCTTTGCTGGTCATTGGGTCTATTATTTTGGAAATTATTATTAGAACTGAAAGTTGGTCTCTGAAAACCATTGTATTAAGCGTTATTAAAGTTTTGATGGCAATTAAAATTTCGGGAATTGCTAAAATTATGGGAGTTGTTGAAATTTTGTAAGTTATTTTGGGAATTTTGTCTAGAACGACATTCATTGTACGAGTGGCCCATACGTCCACAAAATGTGCATCTATGTGGTTGAAGGTTGTTGGGTGAGGATTGGGTCTATTGATTTTCTGTATTTCGAAATAGGATAATTGTAACTCTCGTCTGATGCGGACTTGAGCTTTAAGAAGGTCTTTTGGATTACTAGCACGAATAAAATGAGCGATTTTTGGATCGAGGCCGTTCAATAAGGTATTAAGCGCCATTGATTCGATTAATACAATTTGAGCCTATAATTTGCCAATTAATGCATTTTTGCATTAAGGACGTGGACACGATTAAGGAATGTAAGAGCCGATTCATTCGGAAGTTGTTTGACTATCTGTAAATCTTGTATCAAAGAAGATAAGCCTCTAGTGTCTCCAAAATAAGAAGTAAGAAGCTGTTTGATTTCTAGATACGATAATAGATTTCTTAAACTTATAAGTTGTGCTGCTCTTCCGCGTAATTTATTTTTTATGTGAATTACTAATAAGTGTTTTTGATCACGCGTAGACATATTGTAGGCATAATCACAAGCATTTAAAAATGTGTGTGTAAAAATATCTGATCGCCTTCAAATTTGGGTACGACAGAAAATATTTCGAATAATTTGTAAGGTTCTATTTCAGGCGTTCTATGTAAGGTTCTATTTTACGAGACGCGGGACGAGAAATGTCGCCTTTATCATTCATGGTGGTTAATAAATCAATAAACGAAATAAAATTAAAAATGTAAGATTATGGATTGATCAACTAAATCATAAAATAAATATCAAATAATAAATCAAAATATAAATTAATATGTAAATATTAAAATAGTAGATCAAAATATCAGAAAAGTATTTTTCTAAGATAGTGTCTCATTAGCAGAATGATCGACGAAAGTAATCATTTAATAAAATGAAAATAAAAAAGTGACGATTTACAGAATAATCGCCAAAAGTTTATAACTATTAAAGTAATTATCAAAAAAAATATTCAAATTCGGCATAGAGTTATTAATTAAAAGGATATTTAATATTGGAATATCGAACAGTATATGGTAATAAAAGGTATAAAAAAAAATTATATTCGAGATGATTCAACATTAGACTAACATTAGTTCCAAAAACATCAAGTCGTCTTGTTGTCGACAGCTAATCCACCAGGGGCCTCACTTGTTGTTCCTTCCGTAGATTTCTGCAAAGTTAGGACAGCACTGCTTTTTGGAGTTAACTGGTTCTTTTTCTGATTAAAGGATTGGAATCCATTGTTGTCAGTTAGGTTCTTTCTTGTTCTGCCAACGTTTCCAGATCCTACTGTGACTGTGCCACTTTTTATATCACGAAACACTTGTTTGACTTTTAAAAAAATTAATTTATTACAAAAATACAATTATCAAAGTTACGTGTTACAAATACTTAAATGTAATGAACTATAAAAACATAATGAATGAAATGTAAAAATATAATGAACGAAAATAAAGAGCGACAACTGGTTTTATAATATTTGTAATGCCTGACTCAGTAGGAAAGTGCAAAAAGCTTTTTTCCCTCTGACTCTTATATATATATATATATATATATATATATAATATTATATATATATATATATATATATTATATATTTATATTTATATATAAATATATATGTATATATATAGATATATGTATATATATATATATATATATATATATATATATATATATTTTTTTTTTTTTTATTTAGAATTTCCGCATCAACCATTAAAGGTTATTAGCGGGTTTTACAGATTTTACAGTTGTTATTACAAATACAAATTTACTAATTACAAATTGCGTATTAAATTACACATAATAAATTACAAATTACAAAGAGATACATATAATATACTTAAATTTTGTGTAGTAAACGTATGTCCTTAAGGAATTTGATTGTATTAGATACATTACTGTTTAAAATATCTTTAAGTTTCTTTGCTTCTTCTGGTACGTTGTTGATGGCTCTTTCGTAGGAATAAAGAGGACATTCAATCAATACATGTTGAACAGTTATTGGACATTCACAATAGGAACATTCAGGTGGTAGTTCTTTTGTTATGAGATGCTGGTGAGTTAACGCTGTGTGTCCAATTCTTAGTCGGTTTATAATCACTTGTTGCCTTCTGTTTTCTGGAAATTGTAGTTTAGTGCCAATCCTAGTTTTCACGTTTTTAAGGTTAGCCTTAGTAGAATTCCACATTTGTTGCCAATTTTTTACACAGTGCTGTTTAATATTGAGCTGGATATCACTGAATGGAATTGTAGTCATAATTTCAGTTTGCTCGTCAGTAGCAGCTTTCTTTGCTAATTCATCTACTTTTTCATTTCCTGCGATACCTGTATGTGATGGTACCCAGAGAAATGTAACGTTCACGTGTCTGTTTTGTAGGTGATAAAGTGCTAATTGTATTTGTTGCAGGATAGCATGTACTGGATATATTTGCCTTAAGCTCTGAAGAACAGATAAAGAGTCAGTAATGATAAGAAAATCTGAGCTTGCATGACTCTTACACATGTCTAAAGCCTTTAAAATGGCGATTGCTTCTCCCGTGAAAATGCTGCAGAATTGAGGGATGCGAACTGCATATTCAGACTTTCCTAGAATAAAGGCCGCTGCGTGTCCGTTTTCAGTTCTTGACGCATCGGTAAAAATCTTGTTATGGCCAGTGTATTCTAATATCCGTTCTTGATATAATTTGTTAATGATTATGGGATTTGTGGTACTCTTTGGATAGGCCGTGAGGGATAGATCAATAGTGGGAAAATTAATAGTCCAGGGAGGTATAGTTCGTTGTGTAGGGTAAGAATGTGTGAGCTGCTCCATGTCAAAACCGTATCTCGTTAGACGTTCTTTAAGGGGTGGATATTTAATTTGTTGATGGCAATGAGTAGGTGGATATATTTTATAAAGAAGTGGATAGTTTGTGTTATTAGGGTTGGAAGACAATCTCGCGGCATAATTTAAAGAAATGTGTTGTCTTCGTATTGATAGGGGAGATTCATTTAGGATAACCTGAAAACTTGAAACAGGACTAGTTCGGTAAGCACCCAGAATTAGTCTTAAACATGTGTTTTGTATAATGTCTAGTTTTTTAAGTATATAATTACTCGCAGTTGAATAGCATATTGCACCATAATCCAGTTTACTTCGGATTAATGATTGGTATATATGCAGCAATTTTATGGTGTCCGCTCCCCAAGATCGGTTTGATAGCATTTTAAGGAGATTTATTTTAGATTGGCAGGATACGACTAGCTTTTTAATATGTTCTGCCCATGTTAACTGACTGTCCAGTCTTAGGCCAAGAAAGTCAATGCTCTCTACTTGTTCTAGGTTGATACCATTTAGAGTAAGTGTTGTTTTGCAATCAGTTTTTCTTTTATTGAATACGATGAAACGAGATTTATCACCTGAGAACGTAAAACCAGTCTTTTGGGACCAGTCTTCTAGTTTATGCAGAAATGATTGCAAAATGTTTGAGGCTAGTGTAATATTGCAGCTACTAGTATATACAACTAAGTCATCTGCATACAGACCTGCTTTCAAAGGTAGCTTTATCTCTTGAGCGATATTATTAATTGCTATTAAGAATAAAGTGGGGCTTAAGGTTGAGCCCTGTGGAATACCGTTTTCAAGACATTCTGTTTTTGAGGTAATTCCATTTACACGTACTTGAAATATCCTATTATTCATGAAATGTTTTACAAAGGCAAGAAAATTTCCCTGGATACCCCAATTGGACATGGTTTGTAAAATGTTGTATCTCCATGCAGTATCAAATGCTTTATTTATATCAAAAAATATGGCAATTACTTTCTGGTTATTTCTAAAGGACTCACATATAATATTGTCAATAGCTACTAAGGCATCATGAGTTGATCTGCCTTTTCTGAAACCGCTTTGGATATGGCTTAATAATTGGTTTTTTTCAAGAAACCACATTAATCTGTTATTTAAAATTTTTTCTAGTAGTTTGCATGTATTATTTGTAAGAGAAATTGGTCTATAGGAAAGGGGGTCAGTTTTTGATTTGAAAGGTTTTAATATGGGAATAATTGTTGATTCAGACCAGATTGAAGGAAATTTTTTATTAAGGTAAATGTGATTGAAAATGTCTAAGAGAATTAATTTTCCTATGTACGGCAAGTTTTTGATAAATATGATTGGTATATTATCAGGACCCGATGAAGTGTTTTTTGATTTATCTAGAGCTTCTTCAAATTCTTGATATGTGATGGGGAAATTTAGTGGATTATCACTATCTATTATAGATATATCTGTCATTTCACGTTTATTTTTGAAATCTAAAAATGCGGGATTGAAGTTTGCATTGCTTGAATTATTCTTATATACATCTGACATAATATTACTAATTTCTTGTTTGGAAGATATTAATTTGTTTTTATAATAAAGAGTGTTAATATGAATTGAGTTTTGTTCACCTTTTAATGTACGAACTTTATTCCAGATTGTAGTCATAGGTGTTGATGAATTTATGGTAGAGACATAATTTGACCATGTTTCTTTTTTACTTTTCTTAATAAGATATTTAGTTTTTGCTCTAAGTTTTTTAAAATTGATAACATTTTCTGTTGTTTTATGTCTTTTTAAAACATTGAAAGCATGTTTGCTAGATTTCATAGCTAAGGCTATTTCTTCACTCCACCATGGTACTGGTTTTCGTTTACAAGGTTTTGTTTTTCCCACTGCAATATTAGCGCATTTTACTATAGTATCATTGAAATGATGAAGAGATGAATCTATGCTATCTTCTAGAATAAAGTTCGTAAGATAATTATTTAATAGATCTCTATATAAGTCCCAGTTTGCTGAGTTTAATTTCCATTTTTGGTAAACAGGAATATTTGGTTGATCATGCAAAATGGTTTCAATTGTTACAGGAAAATGATCGCTATTATATAGATAATCAAGACTATTCCAAGAAAAACTTGTAGCTAATGTGTGATCACACAATGAAATATCGATGGCAGAAAAAGTACTATTGTGGGAGCTGAAATGAGTAGATTTACCAGTATTCATTAAAATTAGATTTTGATTGTCTATTAATTTCTGAAGAAGTCTACCACATTTGTCTGTTTTTATACTACCCCATGTGATATTATGACAATTCAAGTCATCAAGTATTAGTTTGGGAGCAGGAATATCATCGATTAAGCGATGTAATTCTTCAAGTACATTTTCATTTGGATGAGGGAGGTAAATGTTACATATGTTAATAGGTCTGCAGTTGATATTGCATGACACTGATACAGCTACAGCTTCTAGATTAGTGTGTAGCTTAATTTCTTTGGTCTGAATGTGATTTTTTACAAAAATACCAACACCTCCACTAGCATATGTTGCGTCTCGATTTTTAAGGAAATGGGAATAATTTTTTATATTAAAGTTATTACTTTTAAGGTGGGTTTCCTGTAAACATATTATAAGAGGAGAAAGATCGTTTATAAGTAGATTAAGGGATTCTAAATTATTAAAATAACCATTAAGATTCCACTGTAATATAAATGTATTATCCATTTTATTTTACAACGTGGGAAAGGGAGTTATCGCTTTCAATATCCGAGGATGAATCGGTAACTAAGGATTGTATCTTTTTTCGAAGTCTTGTTAGTTTATTTTTTATTTTGCGATCAGGAATATGGTCATGGGCGAATAGAAGTATCTCTTTAAAAGAACTTATATCGGTTGTGTAATTTTCTACTATGGGGGTAGGATAATTTGAGTTTAATGCGTTACATATCGCGTCACAAAGAACTGTAAATTTAAGAGGAAATGTCGGGTATTTAGATTCGATTTTACCTTTAATAGATTCAAGTGACTCGAGGATATCAGATTGTGATGATTTTGGCCGCTTAACTGTATTTTTGGGTTTGGTAAAAATTGTTGGATCGGGTGGCGTTTCATGTATCTCAGGAGAGTCAGTAGATATTTGTCTCTTTGTTTTTTGATGGGAGGCATCAGTGTTCAAAGTAATAGGATTGTTATTTTTAGTCGTTTCGTTGTGAATATCTTCTGTTGTTATTTGAAAGTTAGTGGTATTATTAATAGGATTTCCTGCTTCTGTTGTAAGATTTTGAGGTTTAGACGGAAGTGATATTGTAGATTGAGATTCAATGGGCGTTTCAGTTGATGTCAATTGTGATAGAACAGGGCAGTCTGTTTCGCGATGAACCTTTTGACATACACTTAGGGCAATTTATTTAAGTCAGTGGATAGATAAATTCGATAGTTGGTGTTGTCGAAGGATATTGTAATGAAATCTGGGATAGTGATATTTTCAATAGGAGTGATAAAAATTTGTCTTCGAAAGCTTAAAACGTGGTTATAGGCAGTGTCCGGCATTCCAACTCGCAGAAAAGTCATCTGGGATACAGTATTAAGTCCTAATTTTTTCAGCTCAACTTCAAGTATTGAGTTTGGTATGGTGGGACAGACATTTGAACATGGTTGATTGTTGTTAGGAGAAGAAACAGAACCAATAGAATCTTCATCCATTTCTAAAAATATTATTCATATTTTGGTACCTCTATTCTTCCGATGGTCCTGTTTGTCACAACAGAATCGGTAATGAGGTACCAAAAGTTGTGTAGTTGATAAATCCGGTAGCAAGAATTTGTTTTGATATAAGTATCTTTAATTATATTATAATAAATACTACTTACAGTTTTTTCCAAGTAGTTCAAATTTATTTTTATATTAACACTACACTTTATTGCAATTTTATCAACTGAATATAAATAATATCGCAAAAAACTAGGTGTAATTAGGCTAGCTATTAAACACGTCTGTTAACGACAAAGGTTCGACGTGAAGTCTAAAACATTTTTAAAACAGTTTTAGTTCAATATATAATATATATATATATATATATATATATATATATATATATATATATATATATATTGTATTGAAGTAGCGATATATGTATATATATATATATATATATATATATATATATATATATATATATATATATATATGTATGTATATATATGTATATATATATATATATATATATATATATGTATGTATATATATGTATATATATATATATATCTATATATGTATATATATATATATATATATATATATATATATATATATATGTATATATATATCTATATATATATTATATATATATATATATTATATAATATATATATATATATATATATATATATATATATAGATATATATATATATACATATATATATATATATATATATATATACATATATAGATATAATATATATATACATATATATACATACATATATATATATATATATATATATATATATATATATACATATATATACATACATATATATATATATATATAATATATATATATATATATATATATACATAATATATTGAACTAAAAAAATATAATTAAAGATACTTATATCAAAACAAGTTCTTGCTACGGGATTTATCAACTACACAACTTTTGGTACCTCATTACCGATTCTGTTGTGACAAACAGGACCATCGGAAGAATAGAGGTACCAAAATATGAATAATATTTTTTAGAAATGGATGAAGATTCTATTGGTTCTGTTTCTTCTCCTAACAACAATCAACCATGTTCAAATGTCTGTCCCACCATACCAAACTCAGTACTTGAAGTTGAGCTGAAAAAATTAGGACTTAATACTGTATCCCAGATGACTTTTCTGCGAGTTGGAATGCCGGACACTGCCTATAACCACGTTTTAAGCTTTCGAAGACAAATTTTTATCACTCCTATTGAAAATATCACTATCCCAGATTTCATTACAATATCCTTCGACAACACCAACTATCGAATTTATCTATCCACTGACTTAAATAAATTGCCCTAAGTGTATGTCAAAAGGTTATCGCGAAACAGACTGCCCTGTTCTATCACAATTGACATCAACTGAAACACCCATTAAATCTCAATCTACAATATCACTCCCGTCTAAACCTCAAAATCTTACAACAGAAGCAGGAAATCCTATTAATAATACCACTAACTTTTAAATAACAGCAGAAGATATTCACAACGAAACGACTAAAAATAACAATCCTATTACTTTGAACACTGATGCCTCCCATCAAAAAACAAAGAGACAAATATCTACTGACTCTCCTGAGATACATGAAACGCCACCCGATCCAACAATTTTTACCAAACCCAAAAATACAGTTAAGCGGCCAAAATCATCACAATCTGATATCCTCGAGTCACTTGAATCTATTAAAAGTAAAATCGAATCTAAATACCCGTCATTTCCTCTTAAATTTACAGTTCTTTGTGACGCGATATGTAACGAATTAAACTCAAATTATGGTTAATTAATGGCTTAATTAATGGTTATTTTAATAATTTAGAATCCTTTAATCTACTTATAAACGATCTTTCTCCTTTTATACACAAATATGTTTACAGGAAACCCACCTTAAAACTAATAACTTTAATATAAAAAATTATTCCCATTTCCTTAAAAATCGAGACGCAACATATGCTAGTGGAGGTGTTGGTATTTTTGTAAAAAATCACATTCAGACCAAAGAAATTAAGCTACATACTAATCTAGAAGCTGTAGCTGTATCAGTGTCATGCAATATTTCAGCTTTTTGCTTCTGGTTACATCAAGGTCTTGTCTATAAAATTCCTAGATAGCCACTTAAAACGCCACGCCAGATACTAAACCATAAGGGTTTTAATTATACCGATCGCTATGGTACTTAACGTGTTATCAATTGGTTCTTAATGTAAATAAACCATTTTCAATAATAATATCTATATATACAACATCTGCGTTACTTTTTAATATCCACTAAATATATTTCGATATTTTACTTTTTTCTATTATTTTCCGTTTCAGCTACATCATTTTCTATATGCATTCACAGCGGAGAGAGGTATTGATTATATTAAATATTTATGATTAAATGGTATAAGCTACTTTGTTTGAAACGGCTTTCTTTATGTAACCATTACCTTTTAGAACATCCGTATTTATTATTTATAGAAAATATTAATCAATCTATTGGCTTACTAAAATCGCATTAAGTTATATGCGACTATAAGTCAAAACATAATAAACTAAGTAATGTGTTCATATATTATTACTTTCAGTTAGTGTAACGCACTTGGCAAACTTTCTTTATTCATACTAAATTTTTCCCAGATAGTTTGCTGTTTTTTTAAGGTAACTGATGTCCTACAATAAATACATAAAGGTAGTTGTTTTTTGCTTTAATGAAAAATTGCTACATTCTGACAACAGCAAGTTATACTTTCTGTGTTGCTATCTGTTAAGCATTAGCCTTTGCTGTAGCATTTAGCTTTCTCTTTATTATTTTTGATCCATTAATTATGTGCGCTTCTGATTGGAGGCATACTGATAAAAGTCGTTTAAATCTCCAAGTTGCTTTCCCTAGTTGGTAATCGTAATCTGCTAATGCTCAGCTCACGAAGATACTTTTCAGTGAAATTCTTATTGAAATCGTTCGTATTTTTTACGTTGATTACGTTACAAGAGGTACAACTTACGTTGACAAGAGGTCAGGAATCCTACTTCCGTTTGTAAGCCAGTAGGTAAGGTCAGTTTTTTCTAGTTTATTTTCTTTAGGCTAGCCGTAATATTACATTTAAACATGACTAAATAAAAGCTAAAGGGTCAAAAATTGAATTTATCTGAACTTCAAAATATAAAAAATAATTGCAGCATAGATTTGCTTGTTTGTATTTTTTCAATAATTAGTTTACAAAATTTCGAATACAAAAATGATTAGATTATGCCATAATACGTACAAAAAACTATAAAAAATGACGATTATCAATTATATGTAATGTACTAAATGTTAGTGACTTATGGGAGTTTTTCATTGCTCTTATTTAACAGAGTCGTTCGTAACCTGTAACATCATTTTATATAGACGAATTACATGCTATGATTTTTTTCTGATGGATATTCACAAGGTTAAGTTGATTTTATGTGATCTAATGAACTATCTTACAATAAAGTCGTCCCAGGAACGCAACTCAGCAATATTGGTAATACCATAATAACATAATAACATTTTAAAGTCGCCTATCTTAAAACCTGTATTTTCTATTAATTTATATTCTTACAAAAACTTAAGTACTTAGGACAAGTGCATAAGAGGGCAAAAATACGCATTATTACAACTTATTATGCAAGGCAAACCAACCTTCGAAAGAAGATGGAACTTAAAGACGAAGATATATATATATATATATATATATATATATATATATATATATATATATATATATAATATATATATAATATATATATATATATATATATATAATATATATATATATATATATATAATTATATATATATAAATATATATATGGATCAAATTATAATGATATGATATAATAATTAGGTAACAGTTTGTCAACAAAATAAACTGCAAATAAGAGGGCGCCAATGAATCTTAACCTAAAAGTTACAAAGTAATCAAGAAAAAATAAATTACACATTAGATTAACATTTCTCTCATAGATATCAAACTTACTTTACTTTATCGTGTTCGGACATGTCACTCATAAAATTTCGGCCAAGTATCGGGCTACGTCGGTTCCATCTTTGTTGGCGAGCCACAAATCTTCAAGGGTAAATCGAAGAGGACAGTTTCTACATGTAAGAAGATATTCCATATTCTGTGTTTCTCCACAGTCACAGTTCACATCATCTTGGTCTATTTTTCCCCATTTTGCCATCTTTGATTTTACTGTAGCAACCCCCGTTCTTATCATATTTAATGTTTTCTATGTGTTCTCTATGTGTTCTGCAGAGCCTCTGCGTGTTGAGAGTTCTGCAAAACCCACTGCTCTATACAGATTTGAAAGTGGCGTTGGTTTCATGCACCCCGTCACTATCCTGCATGTCTCATTTAGCGCAGTATCAACTTGTTTGGTGTGGGTAGATCTGCTCCAAACGGGTCACGCATATTCAGCAGTTGAGAAACACAGTGCCTGTGCCGTTGTTCTTTAAACGCCAGGACGTGCGCCCAATTTACTTCCCGTTAGCTTTTTTAGTATGCTGTTCCTAGTTACTTCCCTCCTGTTTTCATGCAATGATGTCTGTAGGTGAGGGACCGGTCCAGAGTTACTCCAAGATAGATAGGTTGGTTTGTGTGTTCTAATGCATTACCATTCCACACAATTTAGAGTTTTCGCTTGGCTTTCTTTGTGCAAAGGTGGAAAGCGCAGACTGGGATTTTAGAAGGATTGGGTCTCAAAGAAGTCTGCAGGTGGTACGCTGTCATTGTTTTTAAGGCAGTTTCGAGTTTCTCCTCCACTTCTTCAAAACTATTTCCTTGAGCACATATTGCAAGATCGTCAGCATAGAGGAAGTGCTTGGTTTCGGTCGGAAAAGGTTGGTCGTTTGTGTATATATTGAAGAGTATTGGTGCTAAAGCACTTTCCTGTGAGAGGCCGTTTTTTTGAACTCTCCACCTACTTACTTTACCCTCCAGCACAACGAAATAACGTCTATTTTGCAGTAAGTATTATACGACCTTTCCCAGATGGTGGTCATTGAGAGTGTCATACTGTGTCATAGGCTGCTGTCAGATCTACAAAAGCAGCCCCTGTTATAAGTTTTTCTTCAAAGTCCTCTTCAATGTGTTCTGTTAATGCGAGGACTTGACCGGTGCAAGATTAGCCAGGTCTGAATCCTCCTTGTTGTGGGATGATGTGCTTGTTGACATTTTTTTCTATTCTGGCGAGTATGAATCTCTCGTATAGTTTAAAAAAGTGACACAATAGCGAAAATTTGTAGCTACTGGGGTCTTCTGGATCCTTTCCTGGTTTTAACAACGCTATTACTTTAGATTTCCTTCATGATTTTGGAATTTTGCAGGTTTTGCAGCACGTGTTATAAAATTGCAAGATCCAGTTTTTTGCTCCTTGGCCTAAATGCTTTATTTGTTTACTGCATATATCATCCACACCTGCAGCTTTCCCGTTTTTTAACCTGTTCAGACCGTCGTGGAGTTTTTTTAGTGTAAAAGGAGTTCCTAGGTAGTTTGGGTCCTTATATCGGTTAGTAGTTCTTCCATTCGTAAGGAGTTGAGTAGCGACTTGGTTTGCTGTAACCTTGCAAGGTGGTTTATGTTCTTTTGGATCACCGCTGAGTTTTTGTACAAGGTTCCATGTTATTTTGCTGCAATGTGTCATGTCCATTTTTTCCAGGGTCTTAATCACTTTTCTTGTCTGGCTTGACTTAGCTATTGAAGTAGTACTGCTTCGCAGTCAATTGTTTCTTTACTAAAAGGGTCAGTGGGATAGAGGGTTTCGTATGTTCTCATTAGTTCTTTGGACTCGCTGGACATCCCGGGAACATATTGTTGTCGACATCCTCTAGAGATAATTTTTCTAGACACATTTTTGAGTACCTCTACGAATTTTTCGTAGTTCTCTACTTTTGGTTTAAGGCGTAGTAGTTCAAAATCTAGCATGTCTGCATAATTTTGCCAGTTTGCTTTTTTGAAGTTAAATCTTTTTCTGAATGGAATAGCTTGTGGTCTGACAATTGGGAAGTTATTTATACCAATTGGTCTATGCTGAGTTTTTGGTATGGGGCCATATATTTTAGTACATCGGTCTTCGAGGTTGTTGCTTGAAAAACAGATATCCGGGTTATATCCTCTTTTCCAAACTTTACTATGAAAAGATGGTGGAAGTTTAGGATTATGGATTAACGTGAGGCCACTCGTTTCGGCCCATGCTTTTACTGCGTCTTCATTTGCGTCCAAATCTGCATAGCCCAAAGTAAACTATGACTGTTAAAGTCTCCCAGTACAAGATGAATGACTTGCTCCTACCGCGCTCCCATGCTTATTGTGTGGTATCTTCGCAATCAGTTTCATACCAGACACTTTCGGTCTCGCTGCAGTTAGGTCTCTGTGGGTTTCCTGGATTCTGCACAATACCTTACATTTCGTTTTCTTGCAGAATTCTGATAAGATGACTTGTTTGGCTGTAGTGATGCCCTCAATATTTATGCTCGCTACTGTCAGTGTTGGCTCTGAGAAGAACCGTTGTGGCTTGATCTTTGCCATCGGATTTGGTTTGATCCGGTGTTAGAAGGATTAGCCGTCTACTAGTAGACGTTTCCAGGGGACGCCGTCAATAGTGTTTACTTTGCAGTTGATATGGCACTATTGATCTCGTGGAGGCTCCTTTCTTGTCCCCCATAGTAATCAAAAAACCCATATTTACAATCATACGGTTAGTATAAACATGTCTAATGGGTGTTTGATTCGTAATAAGGATATATTTGATAGCAATTTTAGAACTAGAACTGATTCTGATGACGACGTTGGTTTCTGTTGTCTTATATTGATAATGAACTGGCTTTTGTGGTTAAATAAAAATATACACTATTTAATAGCAAGTAACAATTATTTAACTTGAAACAAACAATATTTGAATTCATTATTTTTCGGGAGTTAAATGTATATTTAAATATACACACTCTTGATATCATAAAAAATGTCATTTTTCTATGAAAATATTTGAGGATATGTTGACATAACATTTATTTAATAATCCATAAAATATAATCTGACTAAACAACTATTTGAAGAGATAAGCCAAAATAAGCCTAAACGTTAATTTCGTTAAAACCGTTGTCTTATTAGATGCGCTATGATGCTACAGACGTTAATCTAAGGACGTTGTATCTAAAATACCATCATCATTTTTCTACAGTATCAAAATTATTTTATTATATTCTCCATGGTTATATGATATTGGCAACATTCTATATTCAAATTAGTGTTCACAAGTGTAGAGCAATATTACGGCTTGGGAAATCTTGCTGAGTAATCATCCCTTGACCGGTCTACACAGCCCTTCCTCTTGTTTCCTATTTGGTTACACCTCTATTGAACAATTTAAGGTATTGTGTTACAAATTAGGTCGAAGTCGTAATTGGGGAGAGGAATGCATCATAACATGTGTATTTCTGGATTGATTGATGGTTATACTAAACAGCATTGTGTTAGTGCTGAATTGATTTAAGATGTCATAAAAAGTATTTTATTACATGCCAAAATAGAGATAATTTACAATTTAAATTTGTGCATACACTATATATAATGCTCTAAAATTTTTGATTTATAAGTCTTATATCATGTGCAGATTTACTTATTTATTATATATATATATATATATATATATATATATATATCATACCAATAAAGATTACTAAAAACAAACTTAAGTTAAGGTTAACTTAAAACAACGTTTTGAATTTCTTCTAAAAATGGTAATGTGTGGGCAAAAGTTCCTCTTACTACGAGGATAAAGAAAAGAAAATATAATATAGAAAAAGGTTTTAACCCTTACAGACCCATGACAAGATAAGGTTTTGCAGAAGGATACCAATGTCTTGTTTTTACTGTATTTGGGTTGCAAATGATATTCAATTTTTTTCAGAATTTTTTAAGGACCCTCAGGACGTTTTTAAGGAACCTCACAATTGTGTGCCTTGGTTTCATACAAAACAGCCTCACAATTGTGAGATAGTCACAATTGTATACTCTGGGACTTAAAAACTTCTGAGTAAAATAAAGAAATAAAGACGATATTAAAATATTTTATTAAAAAATATTGACAGCAGATATATTGAACAACTTAATACATAATGTACACATATATTACTTAGAACTATCGCGTATGAAATGCTTTGAAACAATTTTTGTTTTTACTTAAACATAAATAAATATTACATTTACTACAACGTATGCGTGAACGGCTTTGACAAGCTTCCAACCGACAAGAAAGCGGATTTTGTAAATCATCTTTCAGAGGCCAATGCTCATAACCATCGTAACGTTTATCTTGTTCAGGTAATTTAACCGGAAATCGTTTCAGTTTCTTTTGCGGATTTTCCAATCTGTCTTCATTTTCTTTATCTTCGCTCCCTGCACCTTCTGTGTTATTACTTCTTTTAGGTCTCAAACCTCCAATCAGAAACTCTCCCAAAGCTATCCTGAATGACAGAAAATCCATTATATCTTTCCTGCGATAACCATTAGCCCTACAGTCCCTAATATATTCCATCCAACTGTTTACTATCGCCAAATCGAATAAGTGTCGAATTACTTTGAATGGCCACTTACGAGTTTTGAAATATGTTCTATATAATTCCATCATTTGGTCGCATGTATTGACCCCACCCATATTCTGATTGTATGTTATAACAATATTAGGGCATGAAACTTCGACAAAACGTTTCTCAGATTTACACCATCTTTTTACTACGGCTTCTGGCTCGACACTAAGTGCATTAAACAACATCAGGACACCTTTATTGTCTTTCCACTTAACAAGACACATTAGACTATCACATCTAGTCAACTGTTTTGATTCTCCTCTAGGCATTTCTTTGTCATTTTTGAAGGCTGCTGGTGCTTGTAATCTGTTAATCATAACGGTACCCGTTTCATACACTCCAATTTTATTTAATTCCTCCATTAATGTTACAGAATTGAAATATCTGTCAAAAAATATATGACTTCCTTTCGGTAAAGTATTTGCGAAATATAATATGACAGATGAGCCTAGGCCACAATTCTTGAATTTTGCGAACGCAGATGTGTTGCCTTGATATATTTCGAAGTCCGTCACAATACTTGTCGAAGTAGTCATTACAAAATTTTTCAAACCCACGGGCCTAGGTTTGTTTTTGACGTACTGCTTCAGTTCACATCTGCCTAAAAATGGTATCATTTGTTCATCGATCGAATAATTTCCCGTTGGTCTTTCAATTTCTCTACATCTTTTTCCAATAAAATCTATCATAGGTTGAACTTTCCACAATTTATTATTTTTTTTTGTTTTCGTTGGAGACCCTGTTTTCATCTTCAACATGGAAGTTTGTGCGGAGTGTAAAAAACGATTTCTTGACATCGTATCAGCTACAACAGAAAGTCTTAAATTTGATTGCCAGTACATACGTATTCGTGGATATTTAATGCATCCCAAAATTGCATGCATTCCAAAAAACTTTTTAATTTCTTCAGAAGTTACATGCGGTTTTAGTAGATTACCATTTTTGTGTACGTAGTATTGATTTGTACGTACTGCGGTCAAATCAAAAAATGCTTGTGGTAAATATTTATCAAAATATTGAAATGGCGATAATATTTCTCCAATATCTTCAACTACTTCATTTGAAACATCTACTTGAGGAAATGGTCTTTTCTCCCACGTAAAACTTTGCTCTCTTTTATGACATTTGTTGTTTTTATTTTAATGCTTTTTTACGATTGGATTTGAAGCATTACTTGTGGAAGCAACATTTTCATTTATCGAGTTATCATCATCAGAGTTACTATTTTCTGATTCATAAGTAGGACATGTAGGTTCAAGTATAGGCTGCCACTCATCGTCGTCTTCATTTTCGAACTCAAAATCGGAACCAACATCATCCAAAAGGTCGTAGATTTTATCTGGATTGGCTCGTATGTCGTCCAAGTTAATTTTGGAACTTGAACCTGTAACAAAAAGATTTAATTTATTTACACCTATTTAGGTAAGCTACGTAGTCATTGAGACCCAAAGGTCACAATTATGACATTTATCTAAATACGGTTCTGTGTCACCAGATCTCAAACTTGTTATTAATTTTTTTAAAACACTGTACTTAATAACCATTTTACAATATGATCTCCATATCAACGCTAAAAATACACATTGAAAAATAAACAAAATAAATACTTACGTTTTGACGCCATGACAACAAATAAAACACTATTTTGAGAAACGAATTCTTCGTTGCATTTGCAAACTAACCCCACTTTCGCACAAAAACGTAGGTAGGCGGTATAACACAATCGAACGATTCGGGTCTAAACCAATTCATAAATTATTTTGACCTTTATTTAGTAGTTTGTTTTATGACACTCACGATTGTGAGTACAGGGTTTGTAAGGGTTAACAGGCTTGAGTAGACACGAGTTATAAAATTTCCACTATAAACAAAGCTTTTTAATTATTAAGATGAAATAAATTTTATTTTATTATCGATGAATGGAAAAGCCGCATCATACTATGCAAAAAATGAAAAGGTATTTTCTTCCTTTGGAAGCATTTATTAGTTTGCTGAGTATCTTTGGAGCCTGGCACGTTGCTAAAGTGCCAGTATGTGTGATGTTAGGCGAAGATCCAACTGTATGTCGTTTCGTAGTATCATCTAGCTACTATCATATCTGGCAACAGATTTCAACTAAGGTGTTAAATCAAACATAATAAATTTGCCGTAATTATACATGTCTTTGATGATTTTATATTAAATTGCAATAAATCTTTTAACTTACACTGCGAGAAGACATGTGCGTGGATATGCAGTTATTACCATTATTTGACTGTATCAAAAGGGTCAAGCTAGAAAATTTAATACAGGATTAGAGCGCCATATTAGATCAACTGAACCTATCTATCTATTTAGTAGGATAGAAACAGAGTATGTGGAATGGTGATTTATTTAAATATAAAGTAATTAATGTTAATAAGATGATAGCATTAGATAATGAAATACTTGTAAAACGAAAAGTATTTAAGATTGATTAACAGAGCAATGTTGAAATACATCAACATGCACGCGGAATAGTTAGCGAAGATGGATGGCATTTAAAAAGGGGGTTTGTTTCTTGTAATACAAAATTTCAATGAAACTACAAAAAATAAGCAAAAGAGTCTAAAAGTACCAACAAACTTTGACATATGGATTTAAATGTTGAATAGTTAAAAAGAAGTCTTCACAACGAATGCATGTGATAGACATGCGAATACTGAGATGATTAATAAATGAATTAATAAAGAACTTTATAACTAAAAGTGAATATTTTAGGTTGAAACAGTTGAACAGTTAGTCTAAAATAGTTGAACAAACGGAGCCTATTAATATATGGCGAGTAGTCGGACAGGGTGACACTATATCACCCAAACTATTCAATCAAACTTTGGAAGACCTTATAAGGAAATTACAAAGGAAAAAACGGGGTATTAACATAAATGGTCAATACTTGAATCACTTTAGATATGCAAAATACATTGTATTAATAACAGATAAAAGGGAAGAATATTACAAAAAAAATGATGGATGAATTAAATAGCGAATCAACAAAAATAGTGAAATAATGAATTATAATAAAACGAACATTATGACCAACTTACGAGAAGAATTAATAATTACAATTACACAAACAACTATAGAATAAGTAAAAGAATATGTATATATGGGATAACTAGTTAAATTAAATAAAAAAAAATCAGATCGAATAAATAAAGAGAAGGATACGGTTAGCTTGGGTATCCTTCGGAAAACTTTCCTATATACTAAAAAATAGAAAAACTCCCAATATTAAAAAACAAGAGTCTTTAACCAATGTATACTTCCTGTTCTCACCTATGGTTTTCAAATTTGGACGTTTACAAAGGAAAACATGGAAAAATAGCAAAGACCCAAAGAGCCATGGAAAGGCAAATGCTGCACATCAGGCTATCAGATAAGAAAAGAAATATTTGGATCCGCAACAAAACAAAAGTGACCGATGTATCAAAGCAGATAGTAAAACTTAAGTGTAGGTTCGCTGTACATACCATAAGACAGAAGGATGATAGATGGAATAAGATTATTATACACTGGAGACCATATAGTTACAAACGAAAAAGAGAAAGGCTACAAATGAGATAGTCAGATGACTTGAAAAAACACGCAGGCCCGAAGTGAATCCAAACTGCCTACAATAGAGAGACGTGGAAGAAGGAAGAGGAGGCCTATGTCCAAAATTGGACAGAAAGGGCTGTATAGATAAATAGATAGATAGAATATTTTGGGGAATGTCTAACGGTGTCAAAATCGGAAGCATTTACTTAATGGATTTACCAGCATATCCTTAGGAAAGATATGCTGGTAAATGGGAATTATATTGGTCTGATTTAAAAATTAAATATAAGTTATGAACATGTTATTATGGAAGCCGATCCCACATAGATTTGTCTTCTTATTGCGCCGTCTCCTTTCGAAGGTTGGCGATTCAAATGACAATTTGGCAAATGGCGATAGCATTGGAAACTGCTGCACGAAAGATTTCTGTACATAAGCGGTCAAATCATCTCCCTAGGTCTTTCAAACATAAGTTCTGGCGTCATCCAACTGATCTTTGCTTGGCAGTTTACCTTCCAATATGATTTGGAGTAGTTCATATCTTTCACTTTTTAATATAAGCCATGTATTGTATTTTTTCCCTGTGATTATGCGGAGTAATTCTTTTTGTTTACTTATGCACCGAAATACCTTACTATTGGTAACTTTTTGTATACACGGAATTCTCAGCATCCGTCTATAAATATAAATTTTAATGCCATCTATTCTGTTTTCCGTTTTAGATTCCATTGATCAACTTTTAGAGCCAGACAGCAAAACAAAGAAAACGCCCGATCTTGTAAAAAATGTTATCATGTTCATGAGTGTTTTCCTCGCTTGTTCGAGTCTTTACAGATTTTTTTGTAGGTTGCACTGGCCGTTGATATGTACCCCCACATATTTTATGGAAATTACCTGTTCTATTATTTGTCCCTTGGCGTACAAATGTACGTTTGTTGGCATGTTTGAAAATACTAGGATTTTAGTTTTGATGTGTTGTTTTGGAAAAAAATATGACGATTTTGTAGCAAATTGTCCATCCTGTAAAAATATAAATCAAAATTTAACGACAACAGTGCCAACTACTACTATAATAACACTAGTTAATACTTTTACACATAACGTCCCGATCACATCAGCATCTACAACGACTTCTTCATTACAATTCTCGACTTTACCTTCTCCCGTAACTGTACCATTATTAACTTTCTCACAAATTACACTCTTAACATCATTCCCAAGTTCTTAAACTACGTACACAGATACAACCATAACAACTACCCAGTTATTAACAATACCTAATGTTTTACAACCTATCAGACTATTAATACACTTTAAATAACTAATACAGTTAGTAAAGAAGCAAAGGCAGCTAAGCACAGCCTTGATAAAATTATAACTAATAAACTTACATCATCTATAAAAACAAACATCTATAAAAATATTGAACAACTAACTGTTGTTTTTTTTTAAAATACTTTAGGATCACTAGATAAATTGAGTATATCTAAAACTTATACAGAAGACATATTAGGTTTATTTTTTTCTCAATGTACCGATCTGATCAAAAATATCTACGTTATCCCTAAAGCTAAAACTTATTTTGTTTGCTGCCCATCACTGTTTTTTTTTAAACCTAGTCTATATCCGGGTCTCCTCTTGGTTGCTCATACAGTTTGTGTCTTTTACGGTCCAGCTCCTCGCAGAAGCATAAGATTTTACAGTTTTTAGTTTCTTATCACAGAGTTTGCAGTTAAGGTCTCCACTGTAAATTTTCTTTATAATTATTTGTATTTTGTTATGCTAATAACCCCAAGTAGTTGAAGCAAAATAAATAAAAAAAATTAAATTACCTGAAATAAAATAACCCAATTATTCTAGTTATTACAAATATTTAATTGTAATTTTTTGAAATTCTGAATTGCGATATCAGTTATTATTGTTACTAAACATTTGACGTACTTGTTGCAGATAAAATTAGTATCTATACAATAGGACAAACATGAAGAATGTCCTAAACTGAGAGGAAGAAAGTGTATAACATAGATTACTGGTTACAAAATATGAGAGCTCTTACCTGTAATATAAGAATGTCTTAAACACTAACATTTCAAAAAGCTATCCAAAGGAACAAAACAATTTATTAAACAAAAAGAGAGAAACAAAAATAGCATAAATAAAATCAGAACAAATATACAAAAAAAAGTAAACAACATTCCTACCACTAAATACTATCTACTAGTTAATAAGCCTTAAAAAAAAGGTCTATATGCGGATTATTGTCCATTCAATTCACTATCACGAAGATCCTGGATTAAGAGATGTGGCAACCATGTACCAAAGGTTACCCAGAGAACTATGTGAAAAACTGCAAACACTTTTAACTTATACAAAAAGAGCACTACTGTATTATAATCAATATTTAAATATCTATGATTATAATTTATTGCTATTATGTCAATAGTTATGGGTTATATCAACATACTTTGGTCATGTGCTGAGGGGCGAAAAATATGAATTACTTTAAGTTATACTGGAAGGAAAAGTGCAGGGTAAATAATCAGTAGGAAGACGCCAGAACTCATGGCTGAAAGAACTAAGGAGATGGTTTGACCGCTCATCTGCAGAAATCTCTCGTGCAGCAGTTTCCATAACCACAATTGCCATTTGGATCGCCAACCTTCGAAAGGAGACGGCGCCATGAGAAGAAGAATATCAACAGTGGGAGAAATCGTTGACCGATTTGGAGAGCACTTTAGAACTTTGTGAGAAGTGAATCCTTGTCGGATTTTTGAGGACTTTTGCCAAACAGAGATGTTGCTTCGTCCGAGTCTAAATTCTCTCTGGGGTATAGGCGAAGTGCCTGATTTTTTCGAGAAGTCTTTCTTGTAAGAGCCTTAAGCGCACAAACTCTATAACAATAAGCACTGTTGGCTAACATTTATATATTTACACAAAGGGTGAAGTTTTGTCAAAAGTGGAGTTAAATACTAATTTAAAAATATTGATAAATAGTTTTTACATGTTCAAATATATTTATTCGAACACTTGTAAACGGATATTTATATTTATATTACAACATGTTTAAAAAATATTAATGGCTAAATTCATTTAAGTTATATATTCACGCAAGATTGTATCTACCAAGCGAGATTTATAACTTTGTTTTCCCGGACATCTTACTTGAATACCGTAAATCGATTCAGGAAACCGCATACGATCATGTTTTAGTGTAAATTTTGTAAACTGTTCCTCCGGAAACAATTCCATTTATTTCTAAAGACATTAATTGAGCACATCTGAGAAACACATCTAAAGCTGTAGACTATTTTACTTTTACAGGACCGCAATATATATATATATATATATATATATTATATATATATATATATATATATATATATATATATATATATATATATATAAGAAAAAAGAAGTACTTGTGACTCGTTTGGAAAAAAATATAAAACTCTTTTGGATGGGTTGGACTCAATAAAAGGGGCTACTTTTTAACTATTTTTTACACGAGCTTTCAATTGTGTTTACAATTATTGTCAAGAGCTGCTAAAAAATACAAAATATCTTACGAAGTCGAACTAGAAATAAAAAATTTTGTTAAATCACCAAATAAAATTAGTTTTGTATAAAAAAATGCTGCTAACATGTTACAAAAAATATTAATACAAAAATGTTCTATTCTAATAAATGTTTCTCTAAAATTTTAATTTTGAAAAAGTTTCTTAACAAAAACAATTGAATTTGTAAATAAAATTGAATAGTTACAAATAAGCCTCAATGTCATAAATACCAAAGCACATATATATATATATATATATATATATATATATATATATATATATATATATATATATACGTCTTCATATCAAGGCGAGATCCGATTAAATCGAGGACAACCCGAGATCCACCAATAGGTAATTAATTAATGGAGTATATTGTTCATAACTATCTTTATAATTAACTTATTAATCATGGCACACTTAGAGGGGAAAAGATTTTTGAACTTAAATTTTTTTGATAAATTTACAACAAAATGAGATCCGTAGCTAAAAAGGGAAGGGGAAGACTTATATACGAAATTTTAGATATTTACAGATCAACGCGAGATCAGACACTGTTGCCAGCTCTAAAGAGTATTAATCGAGCGACCGGAGCTCGTGTTGTATTGCATATTTCCTACTCAAACAGTAAAGTAATTTGCAGTTATGGTGTTTCGTATTTTAAAAATATTGCAAGGGCAGCGGTCAGTTGAAGTAGTAAAACAAAATTCAAAGATAACAGAAGCTAAGTAATGATTAAAATTTTTATGTATATTATTAAATAATTCAACATAAACTTTAAAAAACCGAATTAATAAAATGCTCTGTTTTATTGAATTTGTGAAATATATTCTCAAAGCTCTTTTTGTTTATTATTTATGTACAAAATTAAAAAGAGGAAATTATTTAAACTAAACAGTTTATCTGTATAACAAAAGCTATCATTTTAACATTCTAATCGTGTTTTAACATAAAAATATTAGTTTTGTACAAGAGTAAATACAATTCCATACTGAAGAGTAAATAGACTGGAAAAAGGCTTCTAGAATAGATTTTGGGGGGCACTTTGTTGCTAAAATGCAAAACCTATTTTTATTCGTTTCTAATATCTTTCTAATGCAAAATCACTTGGTCGTCCAAAAATCGTAGCGTGAGGGGAGTGGTGGGGAGCCTTACAAAAAAGTGCTAATTTGTTTTTCGTCCTTTTTCGGATCTACGATATCCGAAAATTCATTCTTCAAATTTGCATATCGATCCGGACATTAGAAATATTTTTATTTTATTTATAAAAATACGTCAAACCATTGTTGTATACGGAGTGCCTTCATACAAAATGACTTAGAATGAGTCTGAAAACCCATATTTTTAAAATCGTTTCTCCTCGCTCTACCCCGAAAAATATTGGGTCTAGCAAAAAATGGCTTTCTATATAAGTTATAGACCAAACATCAGAGAACATGTCGGTTTGTTTAGAATGTCGATTGGATAAATAGTTTAAGAAAAAATTAAATAAATCGAAAGGCATGTCACTACGCACAGTGGCAAACGCAGAGATGCGAGGAAGGGCGAGATTCATAATCTGAAGTCAACCTCAAATCGACTTTAGTAATGGCGATGTTGTTAGGGTCGATTTTACATTGAAATTCTGTTGTGTTGTATATTCGATTGCGAAAGTGCATCATTGTGCATTATTTTTTACTAATAGCACGAAATCCACTGAGCTGAGATTTTTAATATTAGAAGTTTTAAATTATTTTAATGAACAGCAGCAGGTATGACAGTGAACTTGAGTCAAAAATCAGATTACGGCATGTTTCTTTCCGTAAAGTCCATTTCCATTTTCGTTTGCTGAAAGAAGCGGAAACTGGAGAATACATTTTTGTTCTAGTTTTAGAAAAATGTACCCCTACTTCTTTGCATTTGACCATGCGAACTATTCTTTTTGGGGAACATTACATTTATTGGACATGTACAAACTTGCTGATAAGGCTCCAGAATTGCATGAAGACTTTATGAGAAAAAATTTTGTTGTGAAAAGTTTGAACAGAAACTTTAATCAACTATTTGTAGATCCAGCTTGAAACATATAAATACAAACTCAAAAGATGCAGGAGGAATCGTGAGATTGATTAAAACCAGCACCAAACTAGACGAATGGTTGTTAAGCTATAATATGATTGGCATGATGGTAGATGAATTTCGTGCATCATGAGACCTAAGCAACCACTCAAGTCAAAACGTAGACAATAGAAAAAAAAACGGATGAAAATTGACGAATATTCTGTACAAAAACTACATGATCAGTTTTTTACGATTTAATGTATTTTTCAAAAGCGTAGATCGTCTTTTCGTAATTTCAGCTAATACGATTGCATCGCCAAATGTTCAAATACCCTTACTAAATATACAAAAAAAAATGGAGAAGAGCCTAGCAAAATTTCTTCTTACTGTTAGAACTCCCAATTTTTATCAGCATACAAGAAGTACTTTCAACATTTCCAACACTATAAAACTGTCTCTGAAAAGAAAAAAATGATTTATGCTGAGCAAGAGCTTTTATAAAAAATACTAACAACCAAGGCAATTGAAAGTAACATAAATATTATGAGAATATTTTCAAATATGAATTTACAGCATATCCAATGTCACTTGTACCTGTAGGAGTTTTATCGATACCATCATATAAATCTGCCTTAGGTTCTATAATAGGACAGTTTACAGTTATGTCTAAATATCTACCATTACCATTATAAAGTAACAAAAGTGTCACATTCTGAAAGGTATGAGTTTAATCCAAGCCGTTGGCAAACCCTCCAACTGCAAATCGTTTGGCGACTATGCAAGAATTTTAAAATCAATAGTGTTCAAGAACCTCTACAACCCTAAAAGGATTGGTTTTGTATTTGACCAGTACTAACAATCTTTGTAATGGTCCATATAAACTTTCTCCTACTTCAGACAGTATAATATATAATATTCGTGTACATACTCATCCAAACGAAGGTATGAGTATGTAGTGTGACACCAAGACTTTGACTCTCGAATCTGTTGCTAACTGGCTGGAGTAAAGAAAATTTAGAGCTGGTACCAGTTTTAAGCACGGAATCCAAGTTGAAGAAACATACATACATATACTATACTCCTAATAGGTGTAAAATATGAGTTTATTTTTACCTTTTTGTGACGAATAATTATTATATTGGTTTTTTTCTAATTGTCAGACTGTACAGGGGCTCCAATGCTCATGTAAACGGAAACGAGATCAAATTCATTGGTTCTTGTAAATATATTATGGCCCAAGTGAAATGTTACAAAAAAGGTGATAAACGTGAACAATTTTAACCATAGAGAGTGTTACTTCTTTTTATAGTAATGAAGAGTCAAACATAGAGTAAGATAACTAACACAAGATAATAATTAAGAAATAGGTACATAAATTTAATTGTTTTTATTACTATCCTTTGTTCTTGAACGCGAAATTTGCTGCCAGGGAAAAACCGTTGCAATTTTAGATGTTTTATATATCACAAGCTTCTGAACTTTAACGCCGTTACAACGTCCTTAATAAGCTTTATATAATACAATACTAGATAATAATGTATGAAAATTTTTGGGACAAACCCCGATGTACCAAGTCACCTAGGAATCGAACACAGAAAGAGTCCCACAGGTCAATCCTTTTGATAATGTGGGTATCTGGGATGAGTGAATTTTTCCCTACGAAGGAGTGCGAGCTGTATAGCTAAATTTGGATTTTCTTCAGTAAACGAATTTAAAGGAAATATAAAGTTAATTTGTTTATAAAGCTATAGCTCGTAAACTATTTGACGTACAGTGTCCAAGTTTAGCATAAATGAACTAGATATATTGAAAAATATTCCCGTGGAATCTTAATATAGTACGTGAACAGCATAGTTGGTCCCTTAATTATAAATGATATGTAAAACAGATTTGTGTTTGTAACTCTCATTCAAATTGAACGCGGTTAGATTTATTTTGTAGGTCTTTTAAAAGCGATTAAAATAAGTTTTTGACATTTTTTGTAAAACAAACAGTGGAGAAGATATGCGAAGAAAAATTGTAAAAAAATTATACTACAAATAAACAATGTCTCCGAAATTTTTTAGACTTCGAGTACTTACCAACGTGTTCTACATAATTTTATCTAAAAAATTACTTAAAATCATCTAACTTCTAAAAATGTCATCAAAACGACGATTTTGAAGCTCTTCCCCCTGGTTAAAGAAGCTATTATAGATTCACACAAAAGTTGTGTATTTTCAACTCTAAATTTCTAATTTAATTAATTATTCTAATTTTATATCTATATCCATAATAGTTCTAATCTAATTTCAAAATGTTTATTTAAATAAAAATGAAGGGTTCCAGTTGAAAATTCAAAGTTGCTACACCCACCGCGTTCGCAGGGAGAATAAGAACCCTGCTATTGCATAAGTATATACATTTTGAAAAACCATTAAAAAAGAATTCCTAAGTTTTTTCGCTACGACGTCTAGTTCTCGAGATATTTGACAATCGCCTTTCTGGACAGACCTCTTTAATAATGTAAATAATATTATTCAAACCGGAAATAAGCCGAAGGGAGTGAGAGGTCTGACTGTAAAATTCATTTGCGATGTTGCCAAATTTACCGGATCTCGGGTTGTCTACAAAATGTATATTCAGCATATACACAACGGATCGCTCGCACTGCCTCTACAGCGGATTTAGTGGAACTACTGCAATATAAAATTCACCAAAAGGGGTGCAAAATGAGGTCCAGACAAAAATCGATTTCTTTGTACCCCCATCATTGTTACATCGAGATGTCACTATATACACGTGAATACAAGGTGAGATCCAAAATCGGATCTCGCCTTGCAAAACGGATCTCATTTTGTATAGCTTATGATACAAACGGATCTCGCCTTGATATGAAGACATATATATATATATATATATATAAATATATATATATATATATATATATAAATAAATAAATATATATAAATATATCTATATATATATATATATATTATATATATATATATATATATATATATATATATATATATATTATATATATATATATATTATATATATATATATATAAAAAACTTTTTGTTCTTAGTTTTCTGAAAAAAGCTATCCTTTATAAAAAATTATACATGATTTAAAACTAAAATACAACCATTAGATATCAATATTCAAGCCGTAATAAGATTTGTCAAAAAGTGTAAATTTCTCCTAAGAGTACCTTTATATTTCACAATATCAAAAATTGTTATTATAAAAAGTGTTTAAAATTAAAAACTATGTTTTAATATACAATTACATCCTCATAATTAAAAAACATATCAAATTTTTGTTAGCCTTGCTTAAGGCCTTTACTAATAGGAATTTCTCTAGTTAATCTATTTCCAGTTTTAATGTTTGCCGTCATATTTTTGTAGAGCTGTTGTATTTCTTGTATATTTTTTTTTTTGCTTATTCCTTGTTTTTCCACTGCTGCCCAAGGTATTGAAAGTGGTACAGTATCGTGTGCCTTTGTCAGATCTATTAAGACTATATGAGTTGAAAAGGATGTGGGCTAATCTTTTCTCGATAACTTGCTTTAGAGAGAATATACTGTCCATACAGAATCAGCTTGCACAAAAGCCATTCTGTTCTTCTACATCTGTCATCTCTTTTTCAATTTTATTTTTTATTATTTTTCCATACAGTCTTAAGAGTGAATTTATGACACTTAACCCACCGTAGTTTTAACAATTCGTTCTATCTTTTTTTTGATCCTTATGTATGTTTTTATGTTGGTAGAATCCGTTTAAGATTTTCAGAGAGTGTTGTTTACAGAATTCGATTAAGTGTTCATCATTTTCATTTGTTTTAGCGTCACCATATTTTCCTACGACTTTGTCATTTGTTTTTGTTTCTGTCCAAGCGTTAAAATCTTCCAATAATAAAATTTCTTTGCGGCTATTTATATTTTCAATGAGTTCCGATAAAGTTACGGAGAATATTTGTTTAGCAGCTTTTGATGCATTTTCTGACGGAGCATATATTCCAATGATCTCGAGGTCGTGCCTTTTATACGTAATGATACTCTAATAATTCTCTCATTGATCTGCTCCCAGCTTTTCAGGTTTCCTTTTAAGTCTTTTTTTATCAATATTGATACCCCTGCTTGTGCTCTTTTGTCTTTCTCTACTCCACTATAAATATGTATAAAGTCCTTTATGTCTTTACTACCTTGGCATTTTTTCTTTGTTTCGGTAAGAATCGTGATATCTGATTTTATTTTCTTTACTTATGCCATGACTTCGTACAACTTGGTTCTCCACCTTTGGATATTTTATGTATTTATATTCAAAGTCCTTGTTCGTTTGCTACGTAAGTTTTTTCACGGGTGTACAGGAGCAGGCCCTACGTACCAAAACCCTACCAGGAGGACCAGGATTTTCTGTTAGGGTTTTCTCCCTTAGTCTAAAGAAGAGTAGTAGAATGTAGTAGACAGAATTATAGAGATCCGTCCGCCCTCGGCTTACCCTTATAGCCACTCGGGGTCGAAGAAACAAAAGTTAGCCAAGAGAGGCCGATAGGAAAGATTAAAGACATTCTACTCAAGACACGTTGAAAAAGAGGAAAATGTGAAGGCCCCTATGTTCTGCCAGGAGCGTTTTATAAGAGTACGGGTATTGGTTCACTTTGTATTCCCGCTCACATCTCGGGGTATCGACTACAGACTGTATGGCTCGTCCAGCATACCATAGCATGGAGGATAGGATGCATATCATTTTTACAAATACCAAACTCCACGGCCTGACAAGTTGACAATAATCTTAAATGTGTAAAAAAGCTTACTACAATGGACATTCTGAGATTTGGTTGTATAAACAATTAATTAGAACTAGATACAGTTTACAAATTAACAAACTTAGGACAGCAAAATAACATGTGGTAATTGTACATGTATATAAAAGAAGTATGTAAAAAAAATTTTTAAGTAAAAAACATTAAAATTAGTATGCAAGAGAACTAGAAAGATCGTTGGATGCAATTCCAACAATATATTATTAGTAAAATTTAATTTTAACCTTAGATAACATTACTAATAAATTAAGATTGAAATATAATATTTAAAAGTAAAATGAAGTTACCAGTCTTTAGCTTATAAGGTGCTGAAGGTAAATGAAAAGCAACATATTTAACGACCACGATAACAACGTAAAAAGACAGTGGCCTCGAGGTCAAAATTTGACAGAACAGCAAGGCAGTTACCAACCTCTTGTGCAATAGAGCGGTACATTTAAACAATATGATAAATTTGGGTGACAACTTGTCAGTAAAAACCAAAAAATTAAAGGAAAAGGGAGTTAAGATCACCATTTTCCCCCCAGTGATCTGTTGAGAGATACAATTAATAAACAAGCGAGGTCAATCCAAAATATCATATACCAAAATGTTATAAATTAATAAGTCTACATTGTAACTGGTTAGCCACACAACAGGTGAATATTGATTCAACGTCCACAGTCCAAGGTTCATAAAGTTTGGAACTGAGATTAAAACAGATTCTATTAATCAGTTTTGAATTTAAACATTTTAATAAACAATTTAATAAAAAAAACAATTTATGTAATATAAGTAAATGTAATATTGACAAAAGAACCAATAAAATGTAAGTTGAATGAATCTAAATTAGATAAAAAAAAATATTATTTATTTTATTAATATTTGAAATTATTTAAATGAAAATATGATAAAACATACACCTTAGGATACAATTTTAAACTAAACAATATATTAAGCCTAATTCTGCAAAATTAATGCATGATAATGAATAATTCTACATTTTCAAAATCTGTCTTTTAACGAGATTGCGTTCATTTCCAAGAATCCTAACTTCATTAAAGTCCACTTTGTGCTTAGTGTTAATGGAATGCTGAGCAAGAGCACAAGTATGCTTCGATAAGTTGATATCACTGCGGTGTGTCGTAAGACTCCCTCTCAGTGATCTTCCTGTCTGACCGATGTAACATGAGTCACACTGAGCACAAGGTCTATGATAGATACCATTTACTTGTTCCAGAAGGGACAAGGGTGTTTTTGTTTTAGAAAACAAATTTCTGACAGTCTTAGCATTCTTAACAGCAATTTTAACAGGTACATTATTCTGTTTGTACAGTTTAACAAGTTTTTCAGTAACTTGAGGAAAATAAGGTAGAGAAGAGTAATAGGTAGTTGGAGTCCCAAGTACAGTATTAGGCAGAACTGTGTTATTCATGGAATTATTTGATATTATTCTAAGTTGGTCACCATTAGGTATGTCATTTAAAGAGGAACCATAGCTTTGTAAGTAAAGGTATTTATTAATAAGCGAGGATGGATAGGAATTCTCAACCAGAATATTTTTAAGTAATTTAAGGGATTTCCTTCGATTAACCGGATGTGTTAGTCTATTTAGCCTGCAGCTTAAAGCTTTGATTAGGTTTAATTTATATTTAAAAAGATGACAAGAATGGTAGTTGAGAAACCTATTAGAGACCATTGGTTTCCTATACAAAATTGTAGTTAAGGTGTTATCTACCATTCTGATGACACGCATGTCTAAGAAGGGAATACTATTTGTGCCAAAATCCTTAAGTTCAACAGTGAACTGTAAATGAGGATCAAACTCATTGAACAAAACGAAGGGCTAATAATAAGTCATCAACATACCGCTTGATAAAAGGAATTTGGAAATCTAAAAGACCCAAACGGTCAGATACTAAATCATCCAGTACATAATTAACTAGGATGGGAGAGATTGAGGAATCTATAGGTGTCCCAAATATTTGAAGATAATATTTGTCGTTAAAGACCAAGAAATAAGTGTCAAATACTAATTGCAAAAGTTCTGCAAATACATTCCAGGATACAGGACAGTTAGGTTGGATGAAGTTCCAATGATTTCTTAAGGAGGTAATAACACTAGAAAGAGGTAAATTAGTGAAAAGAGATACAACATCAAACTCACTAAAATGTAACCTTGTGGAAGTTCAAAGTTATTAATAAATTCACTAAAGTGAAAAGAATCAACAATATTAAAGTTGTTATTATAATTATAAGATTTAGATAAGATGTAAGTTAAAAATTTAGAAATATTAATATTTGGTGAATTAATGGAGGAAACGATCAGCCTCGTGCTCAATGTGGGCTTATATATTTTAGGTAGACAATAAAATCTGGGAGCATATCCGTCATAATTATGTAAATATTTTGCAAGTGGTTGATCTATGATCTTTAAGTTTTTTAAGTGAGTAATGAATTTATTTATTTTATTAGTGAATTTAGAACAAGGGTTGGTAGAGAGAAGTTGATAGTATCTATCATCATCTAACAACGATTAATCTCTATCCATGAGGACAGTATTGCCTTTATCACTAGTAAGAACGAGAAGACTAGAGGGGGTTTTAAAAACGATACCGTCTCCCTGTAAATCTTATCTAACTCAGATATGGGTTGTCTAGGGCGATTAGAAAAATTCAACAGAATGTTGTTGGAAGAAGACCTAAGAGATAGAAGGTCGGAATTGTCAGCATGTGACAAAATATTTTCCACATCTGCTAAGATTCTACTAACAGAGTAATCTCTGAAAGTTGGCTGTAAGCCAAATTTAGGACCCAAGGATAACAACTTGAGAATGTCCTAAGGAAACTCAGTATTGGATAAATTTTTAAACCACTTAGGATTAAATGGAATTTTTTAAATTGGGTAGTATCTAAGTTACTAGTTATCTAAGTGCCATGGATTTGTGATATACAAAATTGAATTTCTTATGTAAAGATGACTCAAATGTGTCCAACAAATTGTCAGGAAGGTGATTGTTAAGAAAAGAAGTAACATTATTGATTTGAGAAATAATAAACTAAACTAGATATTAGTGTGATATATGTATTTCTACTCAGATAGGTAAAAATGTTTTGTTCATAATATTGACTGGGCATGCACTATTCAAAAACATAAATTTTCTGCAGGTAAAGAATATGTTAAGAAAAAGGGTAAAGTTGTTGCTGCCAGATATATTAAATCTTCTTGTTCTTGCAGACGACGAGGTTTAAAAAAAAATATTACAAAATAACAGACAAGAGATCTTTAATGCATACTGCTACGACAAGGGAAATGACATAAAACGACAATGAATTTTTTCATGTTTGGAGAAAAATAGTACTGTCCAATCAAGAAAAAAGACCCTGCCTCCAATAAGTCAAAACGAAATACTCTACATTATTATTTTACAGCAAATGACACACGAACTAGAGTATGTAAACGTATGTTTTTAAACACACTTGCTATATCAAACACCGTGGTAGTAAATGTTTTGAAAAATAATAAATCAGGTGGAATTGTAAAAAACGATTGACGGGATAAGCAAATTCCTGCGAATAAAACACATGATAACACTGTTTAAAATGTAGGAAGACATTTCTTCCCAATTTATTACAGTCATTACACCAGGAAAACGTGATATAAAGTATTTAGGTACGCACCTGAACGCAGAAAAAATGTATCAACTGTATATTAAGCATTGTAGTAACAATAATTTCAAACTTACGTTAAGAGCTAACAAATGGATCTACTAGGATGTGTTCAGTAAAAAATTTAAGTTGACTTTCAAACCACAGAAATAGACACATGTGACCAATGTAACTTTGTTCAAGGAAAACTAAAAAATAATATAACTACAGATGAAAATGAATCGGTTGAAACAGACCATAATGCACATCTGGATGAATCCAAATTAGGGTATGATTTGAAAAGCGGGGACACCAAAAAGGGTAATAATACCCTTAAGGTGTTAAGTGGTAATCTACAAAAATGTTTGCCATATTCTTTTGTAACAAATTGCATAAGCTTTTACAAGAGAATACTTTGGACATTGAATTACACTGTGTGATTTTTCTGATTCATCAGTCCATTGCATTGTGTAGAATAAATCCAAAGGAGCTCGTGGTGAAAATAAAATCGGATCTGCACTACTGAAATAGACAGATACCGGTATTTCTGGCAGTAAAAAAAAAGAAATCATAATATGGTCTAACAATTGTTACGGCCGGAATAAAAATGTTAGCAATATTATGTGTTTCTTTTGGATACTCAAAAAGTATTCTTAAGTAAAAACCAACACTCAGAAGTTTCTACTAAACGTTGGCAGCCACATGGAGGCGGATGCTGTCTATTCACTGATAGAGCGAAAGAGAAAAAACTCAACAACATGTCTATTTTAACATCCTGGGACTAGGAGCAGTTTTCAATAAAAAGGTCTTAAAAATTGTATGCTTTTGTACGATGTAAAACCATCTTAAAACCCGCCTTTTATTAATAGAAAAAGAGACATCAACAAACAATAAGTCTTCTGTCGAACTATGTTTAAGTGCAAGTAAAACAAAACAGCGTGGAATCTCTAATTTTAAAAACTGGAATAAAATGAAAAACCAGGAGATTGACTTTGTTAGGTTTCAAAGTCGACACCTTACATTGCCAAAAGATTTGCAACTGGTATCACAAAGTCCACTACCTATATTATAACAAAAGGTTAAGGATCTATTGGTGTTACTGTTGTATGTTCCTACATTTTGCCATAAGTTTTATTAAAACTTAAAGTGTACTGGTAATAAAAATAGTGACTATCCAGAAGGAGACTTTCTTGAGGATAGCTGAGATGTTTGTACCTTAAATAACATTTTGGTTAAGTACATAGATGTATTACTTGTATTTGTAAAGGTGAACTATATGATTAAATAAATTTTGCAAGTCAAATAGTACTGTGATTGTTATTAAATCCCGCACTAAGTCTTACAGTACAATAACTTTATTAGAGGGATGCACCAGATTAGGAGGATAACACCATGTACATTAAAAGGGTTAAAAACACGGGACAAATATATTTTTTAATTATAATAAATCCAGTATATAAACATCATCATCATCATCAATTAGCCTATGTGTGTCTACTGCTTAACGTAGGCCTCCCGTAAAATTTTTCACCTATTTCTGTCCTGAGCTTGTTGCATCCAGTTTGTGGTGATGCGCTTGATATCATCCGTCCATTTAGTCGGTTGTCGTCCTCTCTACGACTACCAACAATAGATATAATGTTCCATTAAAATATTGTTTAAATATCTCAATAAACAGCTGTAGCAATAAAACTTTTTTTTTAAAAAGTTTCAAACTGCCCTCCTGTAAAGTTATGAAAATGGATATAGTGTTGTGTCTTTACGAGGTACAGATATATGTCTGCATATATATATATATTTATATATAATATATATATATATATATATATATATATATATATATATATATACACATATATATATATATATATATACATATACATATATACATATATACATATATATATATATATATATATATATATATATATATATATATACATATATATATATATATACATATATATATATATATATATATATATATATATATATATATATATATATTGTAATGAGAACAGATATACACTGTTAATTAATAAATTTATTTAAATAGTAATTAAAGACATAATTTATAAATTATATACTAGATAATATTATTAAAAAATAATTATATGAGGGTATTTTTAAGAATTTAGCATAAGAATTAAGTTTAAGAAGTTTTTTTTTTATTTTATTTAATATTAGATATGTTTAAGTCAGCCATGTGCATATGCAACCAAACATACACTGTAGTGTCAAAGTCAAAAAGTTATTTATTATTTTAAATTTTAATTTAAAATAAAATTACATATGTAAAATAGTAAAAATATATTTCATATAAATGTTTAAGTTACATATAATAGTGTAATTCTGATCTGGAGAGCCTAAAGTCAAGTAAATTGTACATAGAAAATTCTAGAAATGTCAATAGGACTATTTGCATAATACATCATAGACAAAAACCATTCCATTTATTCCAGAATGTTCAGATAGAAAAAATAGAATGATTCGAACCTTATTTATTGCTAGATTATTCTGGAACGAGGAAAAAAGATATATAAACCATGTAATTTGGAGCGGGAGTTCAGTTATCAGTTAGAGGAAGTCAAGTACAGATTATTATTAGTTAGTTACAGATTATGATTAGTTACAGTTGATTAATCAGTTAGTAAAGTGAGTCAGTAAAGTTATAATTCAAGAATTTAGTTACAAGAAGATTATTAATTGAGTTAAGTGAGTTAGTTAGAAGAAATTAAATCAGTTACAAGATTATTATTGAGGAGTTAGTTATAACAATTCAAGGATTATTAAGTCAGTTACATGTGATTATTAATTACAAAGAAGAATTAACAAGAATTTATGAGGTTATGAAGAGATTATTAGCTAGAAGAAGGCATTGATTAAGTTAAATGAATTATTAAGTCTAAATACAGTTGGAGATTAATTATTACTACAGTAATATAGTGATAGTATGAAGTTAATTCATTGAAGTAAGCATTCAATAATACAACCACAAGATCCAGTATATTTGAAAGTACATTATATGGAAATTACAAGGATATAAATTTATATATTTATATGGTGAGTGGAGATAATTAAGAAGAAACATATTAAAATTGTTGGATAACCAAGGCTGAGTAAGAAAATATCGAGTGGTGATAATAACTTTAATTTTGGAAAAACTTTAGGCGTTCAGTGATAGAAAGGTACCAAATTTTGTTAATATGTAATTTAATAATTGTAAGAATTTCAAATTTTAGATAGATTGTTTTAAATTGATATTGCTTATATTAGATAGATAGGTTTGTTTCATAATAGTTATAATAAAGATAATTTAAAAAAGTACTTACAAACTAATTCTTTGAGAACCGCGATAAAAACCCTATACTTACATATATCATTCAAATTTACTCATAGCTCATACAGAAACAACATTTCATAACAATATATATATATATATATATATATATATATATATATATATATATATATATATATATATTGTTATGAAATATATATATATATATATATTTAATATAATTAGGTTTTTTTATAAAACATATATTTTGTAAAATGGTAGCCCTGAAGATTTCTTGTTTGTAACTTCAGAGTCAATTGATTATGTTAATACATTTGATGTTTGTAACTATTTAAAGTTTGTCATATACCTGTATTACTAGTGTTTGTAATTTTATTCTAAATGTGTTGTAATTGCCATACGATAAATAAATAAATAAATAAATTTGTAAAAACAAACAATTCTTTGAGAACCGCGATAAAAACCCTATACTTACATATATCATTCAAATTTACTCATAGCTCATACAGAAACAACACATCATAACAATATATATATATATATATATATATATATATATATATATATATATATAATTTATTTTTAAGTACTTTTTTAAATTATCTTTATTATAATTATTATGATACACACATATATATCTAATATAGACAATATAAATTTAGAACAACCTATCTTAAATTTAAAACTCTTACAATAATTAAATTATATTAACAAAATTTAGTACCTTTTTGTCACTGAATGCCTAAACGAAACTGTTTTCCAAAATAAAGGGTTTAATCACCACTCAATATCTTCGTTGTCAGCCTCGATTACCCTTGTTTTTGTGAAATTACTTTTTTCAAATACGCCACAATGTTTTAACTATCAGCTTCCTCCAATTTAAATTATTTTTCTTCCTAATAGCATTTATGTTTGTTCTTTTTTTTAATATACCAATCTCCAATCACCATATTAGTATTATAATTTTAATTTCTTCTAATATCCAATCACCATATACATAATGTACTGTATAATTAATACTCTAATACTGATCACTGCATACTATATACTATAAACTGCTTGTACTGACCGACTGACTAACTTCTTAATAAATGCCCTAACTAACTGTCTAACTGTTTAACTGTTCTAATTTACTCTCATACTGTCCTACTGTTAACTGTTACTGTCCTTATTGTACCGACTGACTGACTTACTTCTTAATGAATGCACTAACTTAACTGTTCTAATTTACTCTCATACTGTCCTACTGTTAACAGTTACTGTCCTTATTCTTGAAATATTCTTGAAATAAGTCATGTTCAAATTGTTCTATTTCATCAATATATGAATGATCTGGAATATTCTACCATGCAAATAGGGTTAACTTCCTTATATTGACGTTTTCTAGAGAATTCTTTACTGTTCTATCGAGAATTTTATGGACATTTAGGCTTTACAGATCAGAATATAAACTTACATATAAACTAAATATCTTAAATTAATAAATAACACTATTTTACATTCGTAATTATTATTCAAATGTCACTTATTCAGTCCAAATTCACTATTCTGTCATTATAATACAGTGTATATTTAGTTGCCTATGCACATGGTGCACTTAAATATATCTAGCAAGTAGTGCAGCAAAGTTAGAAGATCCTGATGGTTTCCAGAACAATGACCGCAAAGAAAGCGGCAGCTACCTGGGAAAAGGAAAGATGAACGGTAAATGGAAAAGGATAATTCGAGTTAATGATAAAAGTAAAATGTAATGGCATATCTCGCAAGACAGAAAACCAAAAACCATATAGATCATCTCTACAGGTAGGGTCTTCTCAATCTAATGCAACAAATTAGTTGCATTGCTCCTGTAGCTAACCTTTTTCCAAGTTATCATGCTCGTTTTATAACTTGGCTGTACCGTATTAAAGGCGACCAATAGTCAGAAATATGTACATAAGGTCTTCCATCGATAGGCCTTTTTTGGTTTTCATGCCATTATCATCATCACCATCAAAGGAATGCCAAACGTTAAAATGTTCAAAACAAATGGAAAAGGTTAATGTGAGTGAATCAAAACAGTACATGAAAAACAAAATAGGTATATCGATGGAAGGCAACTGTATAAACGTATTTCTAACTATATAAATGGCCAATAATCAGAAATACTTATATATACTTTGTACTTTTTCTTTTGTGTGTTAAAATAATAAATGTTTATATATAAATAGTAAACAAAAGATCGAAACAATGTTTTTTGATGAAATCTATTGCTTGAAAAACTATATTCCTCTACACAGAATAAGTGATTCATCAATAAAAAGTTTTTTAATTGGTATAAAGAATTGGTTGGTTAAAGCTCGAGTGCCTTAACACTATGGCATTTGCATAAACAAAAAAAAAATTAGTTGTGTATAGCGATGTGAAATTACGTGTAATTTCAGAAATTGTAAGTTACACGTGTAAAATTACCCAAAAATTACAAACCAGATGTAATTTATGTAACTTATGTAATTTATGTTCATTGTATTAAAAAATCAATTGTTTGCATTCATATTGAATATAATAAACACAAAGTAACTACATACTTATGAAATAAAGAAAAGTGGATAAGAAATACATACAAATAATAAAGAAATGAAAACATAGGTTCTTTAGTTTTGTTTTAAGCGGCTTTTATAAATCACAACTTCCTTTTTCGCAGACAACTGGAGACCTTCTTGTTATAAAACGTCGAAGTTTCAATTGTTTGCTCTTCCAATGAGCCTTGTGTAATTTTTTTTATCTCCGGCAAATCCAGAACTGCATCCTGAAATTAAATAGGAAAGTGTAAACATAGAGAGTAAAAATAATGGGTTTATAATATAATATATACAGATCTAACTACCTTGTTTTCGGCATCTGAAGTATCCTTCTCGACTTCCGTTTTTTTTTGGGGTTGTTCTGTGCCTTTACCCTGAAATTGATAATTTTGGAATATAAACAATAAATATGTATGTGTTTACACTAATTTACCGATTTCATTAAGACGTTTTCTAAAATGTTCACTTTGCTTTGTCTCAAAATGCGTGCTGGTCTCTGTTCCCTAGTTTCCATTCTTTGATCAATTTCATCATCGGTCATTGCAAAGTCAGCAAAATTAAAATCATCGTCGGAATTTCCATTTCCTGTTGTATTTGAATGCCATGATGATATTGTCTGAAAACATAAGATTTATAATTTTTTATTCGAAAACGGTGGAATGCATTGGAAAATCGGAAAAGAAGCAAACTGCATATATCACATGCACATATCACATATCTAAAAAATGCCTAAATTTAAAATTACCTCGTCTAATTCTTCCTCTTCGGAAATATGGTTTTCAATTACTTCTATCTCCTTCTGTAAGTTTCTACCTTCTATCGAAACGTTGTTCTGTACAGTCTCTTCTATAGGATATTGACTTTGTATGTGATGTTGTCGTGAACGTTTCAGCAATTTTGAATTATATTGTATATAATTTAAATTTGCTGCCCTTTGAGTTGTTAGGCGATTTCTTCTCTTCGTATGAATGCTGCTCTGGGAGCTAAAGCTTCTCTCTGTTGCCGCAGAAGTGCACGGCATTGTCAATATCCTGACTGCAACTTTGGAGAGGCATGAATGTCCACAAAATCCTTTCCACCATGTAACCAAAGAGACATTATCGAGTATGTTCCATAAAAATGTTTCGCCAAAAAAGTCTGTTTTAGCTAAATAGTTTCCTAAATCCTCAGTAATCTTTGACACTCCTTCATCACCAATCTCTATCGTGGTCGTGGTTGACATAGTAGTAATGTATTTCATCGCTTCAATCCTTTCGGCTGATGATAAATTTGCACCAACAGACCGAGGGTTTAGTAAGTCTGCGGCAAAATGGATCGGTTGAAGGGCGTATTCCTTCCTTGATATAAATTTATCCATCGCTTCTGTTTTTTCGCAATCCGTTAGTTTCACGCATTCTAAATGAGTAGATATGTTACTACCGATTTTCGCGAAAGTTTCACAAACCAAATGAATTGACGAAGAATCTCCTTCAAGACGTGTTATTGCTTCAGTAATTGGCTTAAGCAATTCAACAAGAGCGCTAGAATTTATCCAGAATCCTTCATCAAGTAAATTTGCTTTTGCGCTGCGTATTCTATCTTGAATTGTTTTATCTGGAGATATTGCTAGACGTTGTAGGACGGACTTGCATTTAGTCAGATCTTGAAGACATTTTACATGTGAACCCATCTTGTTTTTACAGGTAGGCTAAGAGACACTCCACACTTCATCTCATTTCTTATTTCTGTGAATTGAGCTCTCAGTACTTGACACTGGTTAATAGTTTTAACGATATGTATAATATGTGACAAATGTGTCTCTATTGAAGATAATTTCAAAATATCGCTGCACAATAAATGTAATGTGTGCGCTAAACAGCCGTATGATACAAGATGGGGATACATCTCTTCACATTGTCTCACAGCCTTCCTCATATTCTTTGCGTTATCAGTCACAATAGCGAAAAATTTTTTAGGTCCATACTCCTCCAGAACTTCAACCATTAATTTTGTTATATATTCTGCGGTATGCTTCTCTGCTTTTGTTAGTACTGATTTGACAAATAACGGTTCGGGTGTTGTAACAATGAAATTAATTACACTTTCATTTCGCAAGTTGGACCAACCATCGCATTGCAATGATAAATTGTCAGCTTGCTTAATTTTATCATTAACTTGAACTTCAACTCGCTCGTACTCTTCGGTCAGGAGACGATTTGATAACATATATCTCGATGGTAAGGTGTATGAAGGTCTAATTTTTTTAAAAAACAATTTCCAATCTTCATTCTCGGTAATTGAATGTGGTGCTGAACTGGTGTAAATAGCTCTAGCAAGCAAAATATTCAATTCGTTATTTTGTTCGTGTGTCATTCGATCACAAAATGATTGTATTCTGTTGATTTTTGTGCAAACAGGTGTTTCCACATGAATGTTATCAGAAGCAGATGTTGATGCTGTGGAAACCGTTGATGATGTACAAGCAGCATCAGTGTTATCGTTATCCAATTTTGCCGATGTGATCTTTTTCATGGATGTTTCAAATGGAAATTTAGAGTGATTCCCCTTTGACTTTGGAGTTAAAATATTGAATTTAAGTTTTATCATATGCGGCACATAAGTGCATTGTTGAAGATGAGATTTCATTCTTGTAGCATTTTTTGCATGTACACTCTTGCAAAATTTACACCTCACATTTATGGTCTTTTGATTAGAAGAACCCGCAGGTAACACTTCAAAATAAAGCCAGATATCTGTCTTACGTTTCACCATGTTTTATGACCTAAAAAAAATATTCAGGTAGACTTAAACATTAAGAAGGGAAAAAACATTATTTTTCAAAGTATTTGATGGGCACGAGGGCATAAAAAATTGTTAGGCATCCTTAAATAGAAGAAAGATTAAAATTGAATCTGTGTAACAATTTAATGAAATTCGAATAAGCAGAATACTGGATCGGACAACTACATTATTTTGCCCTCAACGTTATCAAAATTTTTTATTTAGTAAGTTATGTCAGTGTAATTCAATTACACATGCTACATGCACAAGTACCCCGTTGCTCCTATCATTCTTATAGTTATTGTACAGTAAACTAATCTAAAAAATCGAATAAAACTTGGTAAACCGAATTCAGAATTAAGTACTGTAGCCACATATAAAATGACGCGCGTTAGATTTAACGTACAGTCGATATGCGATAGGCCCGCCCTGTGTTTCCCAATCTAAGGTTGCTATGGACATCACCGGCACGTGTTTTGCTGTTTGTAGAAATAATATATTTCTTACCTTATAGTTTCTGTGCTTCCTTATAAATAAATGTAAAGTAACCAACGCTGCGTGAATGAATAGAGAAAGAACAGTCGAAAACTAACTTATACATACACATTACACATACAATAACAGAAATGTAAACATAACCTGCCTGACTCAGACTAAGGAACGACTAACGAGCGACGAGCGTAATAGCACCCACTGGTTCGCGCGCGCCGGCACCGGCGCACCGCACTTACGACAATTGCGCGCGCATAAGTTGCCATAATATATGTAATTTTACCAGTAATTACATAAATTACGGTAATTTATGTAAATTTATCATAAGTTACGTTAAATTTCATAAATTACGTAAATTCCAAAAATTACATAAATTACATTAAGTTACGGGTATCATGTAATATTACCGTAAGTTACGTGTAATTTATGTAACGTAAGTTATGTAATTTTACAACTCACATCACTAGTGTGTATGAAATATCACAAATATGTGATATCATCTTCTTCTTAGACAGATGGAATAAACTCAATAAAATAACAATAGATGCAAATAAAAGTAAAAGTTTTTTTTTTTAAATAACACAACTATTAAAAGGGCAAAAGTTGATAATTGTTTGCAAATGGTTTCCAAAAATAGTGTATTAAGTGTAAAATAAAAAAATATTGGTAATTTTTGTTTTTTGGTCCAATTTCTCTAAATTTGATAAATATTTTTTATGATATAAGATACACCTGTCACTAATACTTTTTGAATTTTTAGTTTTTTAAAACCTTTTTAAATTTATTAATTTAATTTAAACAAATATTAAGGTACTCTGCATAATTTATTCTTGGCAAAAACTAGTAGGTCTGAGAGATTGAAGTCAATTACAAAAGTTGCCAATAATGCTAACCTAAGTGTTAATAAAAGTTCTGTTTATAGACCTTTTCTGACTTTTGGGAGCGAATCATGGGAACTAAAGACACGACAAAAGAGTAAGATACAGTCCATAGGCATGAAGATTTTAAGAAGTGTTAAAGACGTTACCAAACTTATAGTATTGTAAAACCAACTTTAAACTTATAATTTTTTGTATTATTTTAAATTAAATTATTGCTACCCTGAAACTTTTCCTTGGCTCACTCCTTCTTGACATTCAGATAGCTTCCGCACAAAAAATCTCCCACAAAAATCACTTCCGCTTTCCATCTTTTCGTCCCCAGAGTCTTAATAGAGAAACTCAACAAAACATCGCTTTTAACATATGTTCTCTTGTACACAATAAGTTTTAGTTCTTTTTTTTTTCCTACATTCCGCAGTATATAAGAGCAAAGTAATTCATGTAACCAAGTGTATAGTGTTTGTATTCTTAAAAATGTCGGTAGAAAATAGTGCCGTGTATAATTTGATCTTCACTTCACAAGAGACCAACCACATAATTAGTAACCTACGGCCAAAATTGTATGGGTAAATTCGTTCATGTCATGTCAAGGATTTAACGCCTTTTCGAAATTTGTAACTGAAGATACGCCTTCCCTTTAGATATAATAAAGAACGTACTAAATAATCCATATTGGAGTTTATTGAACAGAGACAGCTGAGCTGGCGGAATCAGTTACACTGGATGAAAGATACCATACAAGTAAAACCATTGTGAAAAGAAAAAAAATAGAAACACAAAGAGAGACATAGGATAAAAATATTGCAGAGAAGAGGAGTGATATGGATAATGATTTTGGCACCCAACCGCAAAGAATGAAAGAAATTTGTCTGAAATTTTGGAGAAAAAAGTAAATTAAACCTTATTTCTTTATATGGTAGAAATATAGGAGATGTATATATATATATATATATATATATATATATATATATATATATATATATAGATATATATATATATATATATATATATATATATAGTATATATGTGTGTGTATGTGTGTGAGTGTGTGTGTGTGTGTGTGTGTGTGTGTGTGTGTGTGAGTGTGTGTGAGTGCTAATTATTCAAATCTCTGCGAGCAACAACTTTACTGGAAGATCTCTTCGTAGTAAATACTGAACTAGCGTTAGGCAAAAAAATTCGTTTTTTTTTAAATCTAGTATATTAAAACATAAAGACGAAAGTGTAAGTTTAGAGTGAATTTTGGTGACTTCAATTAAAATTTCATCTTCTGCTAAAATGAATTTTACTTTCACTGATGTAGTTAAGCTATTTAAAAAGTCTTGGTTGTGGTCTTTAAAGAAATAAAATATTTACATAATCCCTATTTGTTATTGATTAAAGCCAGTTATTTTTAATGCTAGTAATCAGAAAGATCGTAATCTTCTTTTTCTCATTCTTTTATGCTTATTTTCTTCAGCTTTCTATCTATCAAGAAATGAGCTTCATGTATAGGTATTATTCCTTAGTATCCAGTATTTTCCTTTCCTTTAGACTTGCTTTATTTATGCATGTTTATATCCAAGCCTATTCGTCTTCTTGATCAAAAAACTTTTTTTAAACTATTTTGTTCTGTTTAATTGAAAACAAAACTAGATGTTTGTCATAATTTGATCTCATGGACAGTTTGTATGAATTAAGCCCATCACCTGCTAATGTTACTTTCTTCATGAATACTCTACAGTTTATTTTATATAATCAAATTAACTATTTTCATAAAAGATCGTCTCTAGAAAGCACCTAATAGTAAACCTATTTTCTTTATTTACGAAAATATATTTCTTAAAGGGCTTCTTATCTGATGACCCTACGCAATTAAATTTAATTAATAATTGTCATCTATTATCAAATAGTACTCGAAGGACGCTAAGAAACCACAAGACAAATGTTACCATAATAAAAAATAAACTAGTACAATCCTGTACTTCCCGAATTCCCCAATTTATTGTTATGTCTTTAATAGCCATTTACAGTAAAATTAGTTGCAAATAAATAGCGATATCTACTAGTGGATTGTTTTGTAAAATTTAAGGACAAATTAGATTATTCCATGTTTAGTACACATATATTTCTCGGGGAAATCTAAAAAACGATTTTTATTTAAATTTTTTAATAAAATGTTAAATGGTTTAAAAGTTAAATATTTACATTAACTGTTTTTGATGGAGCTATTTTATTTAACATCTTATTAGAATATAATATTAAAATATTATAAATAATTAAATTTTATTTATTTTTTGGTTTGTTTCCCACTTCTTATATCGTTAGGTTAGAATGACAGGGTTCCAACTAACAAAATCGCATATTTGGAGTTATTAGTGTGAAAAAATTCCAACTGACCTTCCCTATCTTTTGATCTGACAACAGCGCTGGCTAACAACGCAATTCTGACTAATTACAATGCCAAGGTTCCATCTGTGAACATAAACAAAACAAAACTAGAATGACATGGTTTCAGGTGACACATGAAACCTTGTCACTCAACAAATAATTAAAATTTGCATGTATTCGTTTGACAATGTTCCAACTGCAACAGCTGTTCATGTTCACTGTCTAGTATTGAGGTTATGTATGTTATTGTTTATAACAATGACGGAACTAAATGAGTTGGGACGACTTATTACTGAAGTATTAAGTGAAGATGCCGAATTAGAGGACTCTGGTGATTCTTACTTCCCATCATCAGAAAATGTAAGCGATGAAAATGAAGAAATTACTGACAGGTAAGCTAACCTATATTTTTTATTGTTGAAACCTTTACTTCGTGGAATCTAGTCATTTGTATGAAATCAAACTACAAATAACGTTAAAAATTCCATAATTTATTATTTAAATCCACATTTTTCAAAACATTTAAGTTTTATCGCTTTAGTTTAGTTTTTTTAAATAGTCCACTTTTCAAAAGTTCTATTGCACATAATCAATTTTTAAACTTTCATTTGGAGAGTAAATAGACTTATGGTATTTCAAATGATTCATTTGAGGTTTTTAAACTAGTATATAGTCATAGTCCTACTATTTTAGAAGCTAATTCTAATGGTATTTTGCAGGCGACCCAGAAATAAAGCCAACAAGCGTGTTTCTGCAGATATTTCAACAACTGCAACTAAATTAAAACCAGCGTTGATGCCCATAGATCTCCCATCAACTTTAACCGCTGGCACTCACCAAACTACTTCAAATGATGAGGTCCATTTGCCTATAAATCCGGTTGGGGAAGAAATTATTATTGATCAAATAACAAACACTAAACCTCCTCCTGTTAAGAGAAGAAAAAGGGATGTTTCTTCTTGGAAAAGCCAGAAACGTTCTATCAGCCATCAAAAAGGGGAATCTTATGTGAGTCGTAGAGGAGTTGCAGTGCCCGCTAAAGAAGTTAAAAGTTTGAAGGACTGTTTAAATAACTGTAAATTTAAATGTGGGGTATCTATTAGTGAAATTGAAAGACAAGCTTTGTTTAAGGCGTTTTATGGCATGAATCAAAATGGAAAACATCAATATATCTTGAGTACAACCACAAAATATCAGACAGAAAGACCTAAAGATAGAAACAGAGAATCATACAAAAAATTCACTTTTAGGTACTTCTTTAATGTTGGTAACCAAAAGGTAAAAGTCTGCAAAAAATTTTACTTAGGAACCCTAAGCATCTCACAAAAACCTGTCTATACGGTTCATAAAAACAAAGATGAGGTTAGCAATACACCCAAGCCGGATGGTAGGGGCAAAAGTGCCCAAAGTTCAAGACGCCTCAATGAAAAAATAAAAGAAACTGTGATAAATCACATAAAATCGTTTCCCAATGTTGAGTCTCATTACTGTAGGGCCACAACACAAAGAAAATATCTGGATTCAAACCTCAATTTAGCTAAAATGTACAAACTTTACACAGAAAAGTGTAGGGAGGAAAATGTTGTGCCTGTTAAGCTAAGTATGTATCGACATATTTTTGTGACAGAATTTAACCTAGACTTTCACGTACGGAAATCTGATCGCTGTGATCTTTGTGAGGAGTATAGGATTGCTTCCTCACAAAATATTGCCACCAATGAAATGAAATTGAAATATGAAGCGCACGTTAAGGAAAAGGACGCTATGCGTGAAAATCGCAAACAAGACAGGGAAAATAAACTAGTTCCAGTACTCTGCTTCGATCTGCAGAATGTCATTGGCTGCCCCAGGGCTGAAATTAGTTCTTTCTTTTACAAAAGAAAACTGAATACATACAATATGACTGCACACTTGTCTGTTAGTAAGACTATTTACTGCGCTTTATGGACTGAGGTCATTGGAGGACGCACCGGCAATGATTTGGCTAGTGCTGTGTACAAAATTTTGAATCAAGTGGCACTTGAGCATGAAATAACTGAACTAATCTTGTGGAGTGACTCATGTGTTCCACAAAATAGGAACTCGTTTATGTCTTGCGCAATTCTGAATTTCATGCACAATAACCCCACTATAAAGAAGATAACTATGAAGTACTCTGTACCAGGTCATTCTTGCATACAAGAAGTGGACAATGCTCATAGTCTTATTGAAAAGGGCATGTCTCAGAACGAGTTCTACTCTCCTCTTGGATTAATACGCATCTTAAAAGGTTTGAACCGTCAGCACCCAATCCGAGTACTTCAGATGAGAGACAGCGATTTTCTTGACTTTGGTTCATCCTCTAAAGTATTAAACTTTCAGTTGGTTCCATTCTTTCAAGTTTCAGTTTTAGAATTCACACAATGCCTGCATTTGATCTCATTCAAAACCTCTTTTTTGGAAGAGAACTTAGTGACCGTAATCTTGAGGTTTGCTGTATCGGCGTCCAAGAAAGGAAGAGTGACACAAAAAAGCAAGCAAACAGTAGCCGAAGCAAACACACCAATCTGGAAATTGATAAAACCCAAACATCTAGTGAACTCGAAGGCAACACTCTCAGCGGAAAAAATAAAGGACATCAAGTCAATGTTAAAGTTTATGCCCTTGCAAGACAAAGCGTTCTATACCACATTAAAACTGTGAAAATGTTGACATAGGTCAAAAACACTTACTGTACCTTTCTTTAAAATAAAATCATAGTAATTGAAATTTATACCAGTGTAATTATTTCAGAATCTCACTAACTATACCTATGGATCAGACTAAATAAATCATTTACTTTGGTATGAGAAGGTTCCACCTACCACATAGAACCTTGTCATACATAAAATGTCAAGTTTAAAAAGTGACAAGGTTCCAACTATAATCAAAAAAAATTGTAAATTTCTTACCAAGGAGCATTTTTTTCTTTTTTACCAGTTAAAACCTTTTTATGTATATAACTAAGAAGTGTATACACAAAAATCAAACAATATATCAAAAACACTTGTGTAGTGTCAATATTAAACTTTGGGGACTGTTTTCTCAAAACTAGGTTGTGGTTAGTTGGAACCCTGTCATTCTAGCCTAACGATATAATAAAAGCTGAAATTCTATAAGGAAATATGTCGGACGAAGCTTGTATAAAAAATACTGGGAAATTGTTAATTATAATTATAAATTCTGCGATAACTATGAAGATGCATATTATGTCTTTGTTTACGATGATTTTATAGGTTTCTAGGATCAAGCCAATTTGTTCCGTAATAATGATAAGCGCCATTTTCTGGAGTCACTGACCAAAAAGAAATAACCAAGAAGTATAAAACTATTAACAAACACAAACAACAATAGATGATTGATAAAAAATTGATAATAATGAAAAACATAAAAAAATTGAAAACAATCACTAATGTCACAGCCATTTGATAATTATTTTGTTTGTATACCGCTTTGAATGCTGAAGTTACAAAATCTCTTATTAAAATTATAAGAAAGCTTTAACTATAAAACCTTTTTAAATCATAACAATCTTTCCACTTGTCGGCAATAATTTTTATATTTTATCGCCATCACTTCAATTTATTTTGTTTATTTTAACGCATAAGTGGTGTAATAAAAATTGATGAGGTTCTTACAGTTCACTAAGACTCTGAGCGCTGAACGGTCGTTGTATCCGTGGCGTAATATTTTTTAATTTTGTGTATGTATAGATTGATGCTTATAAGTGATAATTTTGTTACATCATTTTTTAAAAGCACGCGATATGTTTTGTTGGGAACTGGCAAATATAGATTTTCAATAATTTTGAAGTTTAATTTTGTAATATACGAAGCGTGTATTTTATACGCAAATTCGGGTAGAATTGCGTTGGTACACACTTGACAGAATACAATAAAATGAATAAAAAATCAGAAACAAAATCCGGGAAGCAAAAAAAATTGTTTGGCAGCAAATGTGTTTAACTAGTACAACTGCAAATAAAGAATGACACGTTTACTATGTACAAAAAGTTCAAGAAATAACTGGACCATACAGGTCAACTGCAACTAATTTTCTTGTAAACAAGGAAATATTATAGTCGATGAACAAGACAACCTTAAGAGATGGAAGATATATATTGAGAAACTTCGATGAAATGACCAGACCTATAAAACTATTATAGAATAGCAAAACAGCCGGTTTAGATAAAATTCTCAGTGAAATATTCAAACAAATATACCAACAGACTAGCAACTATTAACATTTGTAATAATGCCGAAAAAACTAAATGCTAACCAATGTAGCGATCATCGCACTATCAGTCTGATGAGACATGTACTTAAATTTTTTTTTTAAAATACTACACTCGAAAATTTACAACAACATAGCAATACAACAAAGATAAACACAGTTTGGCTTTAGAAACAATCTTGAAACCAGAGAAGTATTGTTCAGTTTTCAGGCCATGACTCAAAGATATAAGAAATATAGAACAGCCGGTAAAGGTATATCTAGAATGAATATCTAGAATATAAGGTAATCTAGAATAAACTTAAATAAAGACTAAAGAAATAATTTATGGTATATACTAGAGAATATTATAAAAAGTATTTATATGAGGGCATTCTTAAGAAATTAGCATAATAATAAATTTAAAAAGTTTTTATTTTGCAATGTATTTGGTTATTTTAATTATTATGGTATTCTAAATATATATTTGAGTGCGCCATCTTTATAGGCAACCACATATACACTGAACTAAATTTGGTTGTGGGAACTTTTGTGAATAAAACACATTTCAAATAATAAGTACGGATTTAAAATAGTATTATTTAATAATTTAAGATGTTTAATTTATATATAAGTTTACATTCTGATCTGAAAAGCCTAAATAAAATAAATATATTTTCTTTCAAGAATATTCGTGAACATTGAAATGATATAAATACGAAGTGATTTGGAATGAAGATGGTCCGCATTAGAGTATTCATTATACAGTACAGTATTCTGTAGTCAGTAATCAGTTATTCAGTAGTTGAAGTTTTATAGCATTAGAAAGTATATTAGATGAAGAATAAAAATTATATTATGTATATAGCGATTGGAAGAGATTGTAGCATTTGCAATTCATTGATTCTTTATAATATATTGAAATCCCCTGGTATAGGTGATACATTAAAATTCCCTCATATATGTTTGAAAAATCGAAGAATATTTTTAACGTATTTTAGTTTTCTATTCGTACGTATTAACACCCAAATAATATTTCGTTCTTTTCAGCGTCGCCAAGTAATAAAAATCATTATAGAGTTTTTTATTTGGTGGCTGCGTATTTTGCTTGATATTCTTTGATTTATGCCGCCCGAAGTACTGCGTTTTCAAATTAATAATTTACGTTTTAATTTTCGTTGTGTTTTGTTATTTCAGCGTTTTTTACTTCAAGTTATGTGAACGAATTTTTAAGATAATTTCGTCATTTTTACTTAGGTTGCTGTAGGCTTAGGTATGGATCCAAATTATTGCTTGGGTCGCTGTAGGCTCAAGTGTGGATCCAAATTCGTGCCGAATTTGTAAAATGTTCTGTTTTTGGAACCTTTTTATGTAAATATGTAGCAGTAAAAAGTAGTTTTGTAGCAGTTAATGGTTCAGCTAATGTTTTGAGTGAGAATTGGAAGAATCGCAGTTTCCATCCTCGTTTTGTTTCTCTCTGGTTGTCATTCAAGGCTTTTGGCAGTGTGGAGATGGATTTGTTCCTGTGTTCGTAATACAGAGAGAGTAAAGCCTCCAGTTCCAGTATAGTTCCAGTTATGGTTACAGAAATCTTAGTGCAAGTTTTTTTGTGAATTAAGGTAACTTTTGTCGATAGCTTTGATGAGTCATGCTCTAAAATTGTTCAAAAAAATATTCCATAATAGGATTTATAGGAAATTAGGCGTAGACATCAGTAACACTCAGATGGGATCCAGAAAAGGGCTGGGTACAAGGGAGGCTCTGTTTGCAATGAACGTTCTCTCACAGAGATGCTTAGACATAAACCAAGAAATTTACGCCTGCTTTATTGATTTCGAAAAGGCCTTTGACAAAGTACAACATAAACCACTAAGACAAGTTCTAATAAAGAAAAATATAGACAGCCGAGATATTCGAATTATATGCAATCTATATTGGAATCAAACAGCAAATGTCAAGGTTGAGGGCAGACTAACAGAAGAAATTCAAATCGGTCGAGAAGTCCGGCAGGGATGTATCTTATCGCCACTTTGATTTAATCTGTATAGTGAAGCTATCTGTGAACAAGCACTCGAGGAAGAAGATCTTGGTCTGAAAATAAATGGTGAGACGATCAACAATATAAGGTATGCTGACGATACAGTTCTCCTAACGGGAACGCTAGTAGAACTATAACATCTTGTTCAAAGTCTCAATATATACTGTAACAGTTACGGCTTAAAAATTAATTTGAAAAAAACTAAATTTATGGAAATCACGAAATCAAAGAACATCAGAGCTAATCTTGTAATAAAGAATACAACGATTGAGCGTGTGCCCTGTTATAAATATCTAGGTGCTTGGATCACAGACGATACTGATCAAACAAAAGAAAATAAATGTAGAATAGAAATCGCTAAATCAGTCTTTAATAGAATGCGCAAACTCTTTTGCAATCGTGATATCAATATAAAGTTACGAATACGAATGCTGTGGTGTTATGTCTTTTCTACCCTGTTATATGGAGTTGAGGCTTAAACACTAAAACAGTTGACCATAAAAAACATCGAAGTCGAGATGTGGTGCTATAGGCGCATTCTCAGAATATCATGGAATGGACCGCGTCACTAACACGCAAGTACTCCAAACTTTAGACAAAAGATGCGAAATTCTAAATGAGATAAAAACTAGAAAGATGGAATACTTGGGGCACATTGTGAGAGGTGAAAAGTACGAACTTTTAAGAAACATCATGCAGGGCAAAATTAAGGGCAAAAGAAGTGTGGGAAGAAAAAAAATATCGTGGTTTCGTAATCTACGTAAATGGTTCGGGTGTAGTTTGATTAAACTTTTTAGGCGCGCTGCTAACAAAGTAGCAGTGGCCATGATGGTTTCCAATCTCCGCTAGGAGTGGCAAGAGAAGAAGAATAAATGCTATTAAGAAGAAAAATATTTTAAAATGCTGGAATCTGATAATTAAATCATTGTGATGTATTTGGAATGCACTTTCACAAAAAGAAGGATAACCGAGGCTGATAACGAAGACATTAAGAGGTGATTAAAATCTTTATTTTGGAAAACAGTTTTATTTAGGCATTCAGTGGCAGAAAGGTACCAAATTTTGTTAATCTAATTTAATTATTGTAAAAAGAATTTTAATGTAAAGATAGGTTGTTTTAAATTTATATTGTCTATAGTAGATATATATGTTTGTTTTATAATAATGATAATAAAGATAATTTCAAAACGTGCTTACAAACTAATTTTTTGAGAAAATCATAGCAATCTGGCGCCCACCTCAAGGCTCTCTATTTAAAAGAATTAGTTTGGGAAGTGCTTTCATATAATTAAATTAATTTTCATTAAAAAAAATTATAGATTTTATTTTTAATTATATTTAAACAAGTAAAGTCTCAAAATTTCTCAAGGAAAGAAAGGTATAAGAAGCAAAAAGAATGAAGAAGATGTGGAAGTAGAAACACAAGCTGTACAAGAGGAGAGTTTAGTTCCACAAGATACTGTAGAAGATTGAAAATGTCAATATAGCAGCTCTGATGTCATTAATGATGCAGACGAACAAGACAATGGAAGAGAAATCGAAAAAAAAAAAAATGGAACAGAAATTGGAAGAAAATTCAAAAGAAGTCAAAGAAGGCATGAAAAAAATGGAACAGAAATTGGAAGAGAATTACATAAAATTAGAAAAGAAAATACAAGATAATAATAATAAAATTGTAAAACAAATAGAAAAAAAAATAGATAAAAAACTTGAAGCTGCAAAAAAAATTGCAAATAAAATTAAAAATATACGGCATGACTACAAGAAAAGGATAGAAAATGAGAGGACAGAAGTAAATAGGATTATTCAAGATAATAAGATAGATATTGAACAGAAAATAGAGTTGCAGAAATGTAACTTAGAAGTTAAAATTAACGAAGACAGAAGAAAGACAGAAGAAAAATTAGACGATATGCAACAAAATATCCAAATAAATAGTAATCAAATAAGAAATGTGGAACAGAGATTAGATGATATTTCACAAATGAGAGACATAGCGATACCTTATTTAAATTTAACAAATGAAACTGGGACTAAATTCTCTGTCAAGTGACAATGCGGCAACTCGGTTTGCCAGTATTGGAAACGATTTGGATAATTTTCAAACATTTGAAAATAATTTTTTAAATTATTATTGCGGTGAATTAGAGCAGGCAAGTGTAGGGAAGTTCTATATTTTGGAAAGTATAATCACAATTTAAGATCAAATATGGTAGATTATGCTTTAAAACTGATACCGGCTGCAAAATATTTAGAACCACCACTTAGAGAGGATAAAACAGTGTTAAATGTATCTAGACATTTTGATGCCGATGTTGTGCAAACAGTAACGGTACAAAATGTTTAAACAATAGAGAGTTTTATTAATTTTATTTAAAGAATACAAAGAGGTAATATGGCAAGTAATAATGATAACAATGATATTAGGATGAATAATAATAATAATAGAAAAAACAATAATAACTTTCAAAATAATAAGAATAATAATCAACAATATAGACAATCATATAAAAATAATAGATATGGTAATAATTCATAAAATTTTAATAACAATACTAATTATAATTGACAAGATTTTAACAATAGGAGAAATACAAACCGACCTAATTACAACAGACATGTAAATTATTTACGAAGGAATAAAAACTGCGAAGATAGTGAACGAAATAGTACAAGGCAAGAAAATATGAGTAGAAGTTATAGTAGTGAAAGACACAGGACATTAGGTCCAAGTGGTCAGACACAATCTGACAACTCTAAAAATTAAAACTTTGTTCAGTAAACTTTCTGAATTACAAGTTGGGCCATTGCCATTATGAAAAATCTTCTGAATTTATTTCTTTAGACGGAGATAAAATTATTAAATCTATGGCCAAAAATAAAATGATTAAGATTATGATAGATACTGGTTCAGAAAGTACTTTCGTCTCGAAAATTTTTATTTTTAATACAATAAAACTATCAAATATAATAAAGAATCCAAAAATTAAAATTGTTGGTGCAAATAATAAGAAGTTGGGATAAATTAATTAACTAGCCAATTTTAAAATTAATATTCTTAATAAAAAAATTAATATGCAAAGATTTGTTGTCAAGGATTTATGTGTTGATATATAAATGCGAAATGACGAATTGGAAAAGAAGAAAGTAAAGATAGATTTTGAAGAAAAAGTTGTAACTTTGGAGGGGCAAATAATTAAGTACGAAATGTATTTTGATGATAGGGAGATGTCCCAAAAGAATGTGAAGAATAATAGTAGTGAATATTTAAGGAATGGAAATTTTAAGCAGATGGATGCCTACGAGGTGGAGTGCGTATATCTGGAAGCAAGGAATAATGATTACATAATGAAAAATAATTTTATTTGTAAAGAAGAAGACGTGATAAAAAGTTTAAGGTGCCCTGAAAAATATAAATTAATAGTCGTTTTCATATTGAAGTAACAATTAGAACAGCTGGAAACTCAGTTTCCAGCTGTTCTCCGTGCGTAGAGGCTTTCTCCCCGGCTCTGGAACTCAATTTTTACAATGTATGTTACCTGAGATCATATTTAATTTAATAATGAACATCACAGTTTTTTAACAACAAGATGTATAATCTTTTATAACTATATATAATTTAAAGGGTTTTTACCGATGTATTTTGGTGGCTCAAGCATTTTAACCTAGCGATTTTAAAACCTGATGATGGACTGTTTAGTCCGAAAATGTTTGTTTTTTTGATGTAGCCCTTTTAAGGGTTTTTAAATAAATATACCCACTTACGAAGACTAACCTCTTTTTTTTTAATTTTTCCTATATTCCTCCTTGTCGAAAAGAATATAAAACTTATTTGAATGAAGGTGTATAATACTCAAGACTCATATATAACCCATTGTTATTTATATTATTTATTGACACTTATTCGTGACTTTCTGTATTGTATTTAAACTTACATAAATTGCAGTTCTTGTATCAATGATCATAGCATCCAAAATTATATTGTAAAACGCTACAAAAATTTTAAGTTTTTTTCGTTTTTATTTAGTAAACGGCTGTAATATAAAGCTAATATGACTGCAAAGAAATAAAATATATAATAAAAATATAAATAAAAGATATAGACCCTAACTAGTTATGACATATAAAGTGTCTCCGCGTATTTCTGTAACGCCTGCATCTGATATCTGGGTACATATGCACAAATGCAAAAATAATGCAAGTGTCTATCAACTACCGGATTTTCCTCTACATTACTTTCCTATCGTGTTTAAAATTTTCCACTTTTCTCGATCGTCACCACGAGCGCGCGACCTGATTTTATTTTTTGTATTAAAACACATTTAGAAGCTATATACACTTATTACAAAGTAACAATTAAAAATTTAAAATACCTTTAATAAACTGATTAATGTAATCCTAATCGGACTCGTATATCTTCGGATGTTGTGTGCATTATTTGAATTGGTGCCGTTTGAAATCATTATAGGTCTAAGATCGCAAGTATTGTTTTTCAATTTCAGTATTTTCAGAATCTTTTTTTATGATTCTTCTTTTCTTGTGGTGCCTATCCGTTACGGATGTTGGCTACTAGCATGGCAATTCTAACTTTATTGATCGCAGCTCGAAATAGTACTGAAGCGGCCAAGGAAAACCATTTTCGTAAGTTCTGGAGCCAAGATATACTTCTTCTTCCTGGTCCACCCTTTCCATAGATCTTTCCCTGTAACTTAAGTTGCATCAGGTTATATTTATGATCGTTTCGCATTAAATGTCCAAGATATTCCAGCTTGCGCTGTTTCACTGTGGATATAATTTCACATATTTTATCCCTTCGACGTAGAACCTCAATGTTTGTTGTTCGGTCCAACCAGGAGATCCTCAGTATCCGTCTATAATATCACATCTCACACACCTTGAGTTTTCTAATGGATGCCTCGGTTAATGTCCATGATTCAACCCCATAGAGCAGCACTGTAAGCTCGTAGCATCCCAATAAATAGATTTTCGTTTTTAAGGGTAGGTCATAGCTCTTAAATATCTTGCCCATTCTGACAAACACTGACCTGGCTTTTTCAATTCTTTGTGTTATCTCAACTAAGTGGTCCCATTGGTCGTTTATGGTGGTTCCTAAATAGTAGTAACGGGGCACTTGGAGTATTTGTTGCTGATCTACCAGTAATTGACTAGGTGGAATATGCTTGGATATACTGATGACCATGTACTTTGTTTCTCGATGTTAAAATCAAGCCCGTATTCTTGACTTATTCTCTACAATTGGGTTACTAGTGTCTGTAAATCTTCTAAACTATCTGCAAAGAGGATGGTGTTGTCTGGAAATGTTATTCAGGCGTTCACCATTTATAAGAATACCCTCTTTGATATCCTCTTACTCATGACGTGTTCCTAATAGACGTTAAATAATAGGGGAGAGAGTATGCAGCCCTGTACTCTTATACTCCTCCCTATAGCCTGAGTAGCCCTATACTCCTCCCTTTATTACAACTTCCTCTGTTAGTTGGTTTCTTAGGAAGGTCTTTGTTATCCAGATCAGTTGTCTTTATTATGTACATAAGCTTATCGTGCTTGATTCTGTCGAAAGCTTTCTGGTAGTCGATACAGCATACATAAATATCTCAGTTGACGTCTCTGTATCTTTGAAATAATACCTGAACCGCGAACAAAGCTTCTCTTGTACCTAACGCATCCCTGAATCCAAACTGCGTTAGTGAGATCTGTCACTCGCATTTCTGATAAATTCCGCTGTGTATTATATATAAGAAGGTCTTAAGAATGTGACTCATTAGACTGATAATACGATTCTCTTTGCATTTTTTTACATTGTGTTTTTTAGGTATAGTAATAAATGTAGATTTTAATTAGCTCTCTGTAGGTATTTTTCATATACTTTATTGAACGGTGTCGTAAGGCATTTTACTCTTTCGTCTCCGATGATTTTTAGAAGCCCTAATTGAAAGTTGTTGGGATATGGTGCCGTATCTGCTTTGGTTCCTTTAATTGCGACTTTGACTTCGTATTGAATGATTGGTGGTCTTGTGTCGTATTCCATAATTATCTGGTTATTATCTCTATCGTCATTGAATGTCTTCTCAACGTATCTCTTCCATATATTCTTTGTTTGTTTAATATCTATTACCGGGTAGCCATGATAATCAGTCATATGCCCTGATCTCTTGGGTTTGTACTGTACATTCCTGCTGCCTCTATTACCTTCTTATGGAGATTGAACGAGTCTTATCTACTTTCTACTGATTATATTTCAATACTATATTATCTAAACCCAACTAAACTCAATAATAAACAAGAAAGAAAAAAGAAGTTTATTTATAAAATACCCTGTGAATGAGAACATTTTTACATTTTACTTTTATAAAGCAGCTTAAAAAAAATTTATTTAGGTGAAACATCAATCAAGTGAACATCAATCTTTAAACATCAATATCAATATTAAAAATAGAAAATTTGATGAATCCTAAATACTTAAATGTGCAGTCGAAAACGAGCATAGAGTACATCGAAAACATGTGAAGTCATTCTGAAAGAAACAGACGGAAAAAATAAAAAGTCAAAGAAGTGGCTTCCATTATGCTAATTTAATCCAATTGCATAGCAAATTCCTCGGCAGAATACATTAGGATCTGGTTTCCAATAACAAAAGAGGAAATTAATGGAAAGAAAATAACACTATTAGTAAGTGAATAATATATCGAGGATACATTATATATCAAATATTTTATGTTTTAAAATAACATACATATAAAATCAGAGTTTGGTGTTGAGAAAAATAAATGTAAGAGCAAATACCATGTAATGATAGTATTATGAGGTTTTTTTCCTGGCTTCTTTCTCATTATTTACTATGGGATCGCTACCAAAAAAATTTTATTGTAGTTATTGCATGTGGTTGTCTTTTTAAAGAAAAATAGATTTAAAGGCAATATAATTTTAAAGTCATTTACTTTAAAATGTATAATATATACTACTGCCCAAAATTAACGCACCACCTTAAAAGTACTATAAGTTTGAACTATATTTCGTCTGCGCGAATGATTAGATTTTGATGATTTTTTTTTCATATTATAGGTCTATTTCTAGTTAATCAATGTAATAATGTTTTTTAAAAAGTATCACCGTTTTACCTGTTTACTGGGTGTAAAAATAAACTTGTACTTTTTCATCGATTTTTGCAACACCCTGTGGAATTTATTAAACATAAGCGCTACATCTTATTAATATTTTAAAATAAATGTATTCTTTCTTAAGATTTTTGTAAAAAAATTATCTCGATATTTTTGTTATCAAAGATTACACAGAAGTTTAAATGTACCAAGTTTTTAGTAACATTTAAAGCAAAGAAAATATTGAACCCAATTTGCATCTTTTTCTGTCATATGCAGTTGCCTCTTCTAAGTGTCTTGCCGCCATTGCTTCATCAATATCGTTGTGCCAACTTCTCCGTGGTCATCATCTATTTCTTCTTTCAGGAGGGATCCACTCCAGTACTCTTCTAGGCCATCTGTACTCTGGCATTCTTCTAACATGTCCGAACCTGATTAGTTGCTTTCTTTCTGTATCATCATTGACATTTTGGTACATTTTCATTTCGTTTCTTATTTGTTCGTTTCTACCTCTCTCCAGTTCCGATCTACTGCAGCTTCGTCTCAGATAATCCATTTCTGACCTAATAAATGAGTTTCTATTAGCTTTGGTGACGTCCCATACTTCCGAATCATAAAGTGTAATACTTTGGACTTTACTACTAGAGTTTAAGGCACGGGTCGCTGCTCTGCCCTTGTTTATTCTTTCTCTAATTTTATCTGCGCTATTTTTCTTCTTGTTAAAAATTACGCCCAAATATTTGCAGGATTGTAAGTCTTCGATTTTGTCGTCTTCCAAGACTAGGTCACATAATTTCATCTGTTCCCACTGAGAGATATTTTGTCATATTCATGTTTAGACCTGCCAACTTATATTTTTCTTGCAGTTTTCTTACCGTATAGCTAAGATCGTAGCTGTCTTCGGCAATTACTACTTAGTCATCCACAAAGAAAAGTATATATAGCGTGTGATTCCCATGTTTCTTCATTTTTTTACCCATTTCACCAATGATTTGTCCAAATAGATTTTATATGAGGTGGGTGACAGACAGCAGCCTTGTCTTAGTCCCTTTGTTGTTTGAGAAGGAGATTCTTGTCCCATTTTAATTCTTGCAAAGTTTTGCAAAACTTTGCAAGAATTAAAATGAGAAAACATTACTTACATAATCTTTATTGACATTTAGTACAAATAAAGACCAACAAAATATAACCTTAATAATCTTTAACAATTCTCCTTTTCCAAAAACACTTAACAACGAGTATTTCCACCTCTACATCTAATTACTTCTTCACAGCGACGAGGCATATTTAAAATTAAGCGGCGTATTTGATATTGAGAATAGGGTTGCAAAGTGGCCAGTTCGTGGTTTGTATTCCAACCTCGACCAAACGTTCACGGACAACAAGGGCAAAATTAGATTCTGCGTTATCATTCATTAAAAGAAAACTATTTCTTATGTAAGGAGCAAATTTGACTAAATAGTTGGCCAAATATCTGTAATATACCTTTCACTTATTAAGGAACCTCTTCGTAAAGCATTAAGGACCATTCGAGCTGTAAGAGATATTCTTCCCCAAACCATTACAGATCCTCCACTGAATAAAGTATTAGGTCGTATATTAGCAATCCCTCGATTCATCAGTAAACAACACGTACTCCCAGTCATCAACATTCCAGTCAAGGTGGTCTCTGACAAATTGTAATCTACTTCTTCGATGATTTACATTTAAAGCTAGTGCTATGACTGCTATTTTTATAAGCAGATCTTGTACAGCGAGACGCCTTTGAATAGTGTTTTTACTAATTTGAATATTATAAACATTTGCCACTTGTATTTGTAAATGTCTTATTGAGAGGAAACGTTCTCTTATAGCACGAAACCTGGTAAACTGTGTGGTCTTGTAAGTCTTCCTCTTCCTTACCTACGCCGTCTCGTATGGTCGTTTGTTTCTCGAAAACGTTGAATGACTCGTTGTAGTATGAGATACTCATAACCTCAAGCCTATTTTACGATAACTTAACCCTACATCAGCTAAAGTAATTGCCTGAACACATTCATCTCGGCTCAGATTTCTTGAAATGAGATCCATGTCAACTAACTAACATACGCAAAATAGCAAAACAATTTTTTGAAATGTAAACAATATTTACAGTCCAAAACATGTTTGATTTTTCATATCCAACTAACTGCTTCCATTTATGAGTATTACAATTCGATAAAATCACGTTATGCTCTGAACGTACTTTTCTTTTCTGATAATAAAGATATCGATGATTTTCTACGACCATGTTTAAAAAAAATTAAGCTTTTTCGAAATATGAATAAAATGCAGCGTTTACGTTTAATAAATTCTACATGGTGTTGCAAAATAAGATGAAAAATCAAATTTATTTTATATATGTATATATATTTTATATATTTGTAAATTTGAAAAGTTGACATTTCAAAAAACAAATTAATACAGTATTTACTTAGAAATAGGTTTGCAATGCAGACCTAGAAAAAAAATTATCGAAATCCTATTAAAGATACACAAGAAAAATAGCTAAAAAATTATGAAGAGTTGAGGTGGTGCGTTAATTTTTTAGAGTAAAAAATCACGTAATTCTTTGAACACACTCTTCTTTTTTTGATAATCGAAATATCGTGATGATTTTTTTACCGAAATATTGAGACAGAATAAAGTAATCTCAAAATAATAATAATATGTAGCGTTTTTTCTAATACATTCCACAGGGTGTTGCAAAATTAGATGAAAAAATATAACTTTATTTTTACACCCTGTATAAATATAAAACGTTGACATTTCTCAAAAAACATTAGTTTAGTCATTAATTAGAAATATACCTACAATGTGGAAAAAAAATCATCGGAATCCAATTAAGGGTGCAGAAAAAATATAGTTTTAAAATCATTGTCCATTTTAGGTGGTGCGTTAATTTTGGAGAGAAGTATATATCTGAATTTTTAGTACCAGTGAGTCAGATACATTTATTCATTAGAAGAATATTTTACCAAGGAACAAAAATAAAATTTGTTTAATTTATTATTGTTTTGAATTTTGAGAACAATTTCCGAAATGGAAATCGAAATTTCAAATCAATTTTAGATTAAAATTGTAACTTATTGCCAAAAATGGTAAATTGCATTAATGCATAATAGGTATACAGAGTGGTCCAAAAGTCTGGAACACGTCTATTTTGAGATACGAAAATTCCATATTTGGTATTTGCAATGTTGTCAGATTTTCAGCTTCTCTTATATTACTAGTAAGTTTGGTTTTTCAAACAAATTACCCTGTATATTCAGTCATTATTGGAATCTTCTATTAAATACGAGATTTTAAATTGTTTCAATACATTTTTTAATACTAACTATTTTCAAATACAATAAAACGTAACAATGGATAGTTTAGAATATTTTTTAACATAATAGTTACCTTATTAAGTGTTCAAAATGTGCTCCATTTGTGAGTTGACAGCACTCTAATCGATGGTAGAATGCGTCTACCACATTTCTCCATGATTGTCTAGAAATTATTCGAGATTCATTGATAATTCATTGCCTTAGCTATGCAAGACTTGCTAGTTAAGTTTTGTAAACTGAATTTTTCAAGTATCTCTAATAAAAATAATCTTTAGGATTGAGATCGGGATCCTTGTCTACCAATTTATCGTTCTGGAAATATCTCATCTAAATAACGCCGATAATTTACACCAACTATCTGACGTTAAATTTCTTTCGATAAAAAATGGCCCAATTTAATAATTACCTACTATAACTAACCATACATTTAATTTTTGTGGTCTTTGAGTATGGTTTTCACGCATTCAGTGTTAATTTCACACGAGTTCAGCTATTCAATACGAGTTTAACCATATGTTCACTTAATTTTATGTAGTATGAAATATCTTAAATACATAAAACAGTGCAAAATATGTAGATTTTAATAAATTTAAATTTTTAAATGGAGAATGCTGTGATTTTAACATTTGTTCACCATTTAAATTATGAACTAAAATTGACAGTAGTTGTGGTTCAAAAAGTTCTGCAATTTAAATTGCTTCTCTAAAATTCCGTCCTCTATACCGTTCTCCTATTCATAAGACGACGGTACAAAAAACTGTAAGGCGATTTCAGGAATCTGGAGAAGTAAAATATAGATACCGATCAGGTTGACCGAAACGAGTTATCAATGACAACAACACTTCAGATATAAGCAAAGTTTTATTAAAGATCCACATACATCCCCAGGCAGGGTTGCACAAGTACATGATGTAGGCCATTCTTCAGTTTTACGTTTATTACGTTAAAATAAATTCAAATCATACAAAATTAACTTATTGCAAGAATTAAGTGAAGATGACTTTGGTCGTAGATTAGAATTTACTGAGGTAATGATGGATAAAGTTGAAAATTATTAAAATTTCGTTTACAGAATATGTTTTTCCGATGAAGCAACTTTTACACTGTGTGGAAGTGTAAATTTACACAATTTAAGGTACTGGTGTGACGTTAATTCACACTGACGACTGAATGCGTGAAAACCATACTCAAAGATCAAAAAAATTAAATCAATGGTCAGATATAGTAGTTACTTATTTAATTGGGTCATTTTTTGTAGAAAGAAATTTAAATTCAGATAGTTGGTGTAAATGTTCGGCGATATTTAGATGATATATTTCCTGGACAACAAATTGGTAGACAAGGTAGAATTGAATGGCCTCCACGTTCACCCGATTTCAATCCTAAAGATTATTTTTATTAGGGATACTGGAAAAATTCAGTTTACAAAACTTAACCAGCAAGTCTTGTAGAGCTAAGTCAACGAATTATCAATGAATCTCGAATAATTTCTAGACAATCATGGAGAAATGTGATAGACGTCTTCTACCATCGATTAGGGTGCTGTCAACTCACAAATTGAGCACATTTTGAACACTTAATAACGTAACTACTATGTTAAAAAATGTTCTAAACTATCAATTGCTACATTTTAATGTATTTGAAAATAGTTAGTATTAAAAAATTTATTGAAACAATTTAGGCGTTGCCAGACTTTGGTCTTATGTATTTATGACCTTCCAGATTACATAAACTCATAAGTGTTACATATGGTTAAACTCGTATTGAATAGGAGATTTAAATAATGACTGAATATATAGGGTGATGTATTTGAAAAACCAAAGTTACTAATAATATAAAAAAAACGGCAAATCTGACAACATTGTAAATATCACATATGGAATCTCCGTATCCCAAAATAGGTGTACCTCAAATTTTGTACAATTATGATTAGCATTTTACGAGATAATTAGCCGTTTCCAGACTTTTGGGCCACTCTGTATACCAAAGCTGTAATATTTGTTACAATAGAAAATAAAACAAAACGTTAGTTTTATAGTTCGTTTTTGTTAAAGTTCACAAATATTTTCCGCCTGACCAGTTAAATTAACATAAATTTTTGTACTTATCATACCCATATTTTTATCACTAGAATATTTTAAATGTAAGTTGTACAAATAAATAACACTAGAATAAAATAAAAATGTTGCAGCCTTAACAAAACATATCTCTATAGGACGCCCATGAGGAAAACATTGTTTATTCTCTACCACTACTCTTCCCCTACCGGGTTTTCTCGACACTTTTCCAGTCGCGTCTGGGAAATCAGCTCAAATCAAGACGAGAATTACGCGTCGCTTTGTAATTTTTTTGGGTGGAAAACCATTGTATCTGGATCTGAATGTTCGAATATGCTCAAATTGAAATGTTATTTGGAATACACGACGGCAAACAGATGCGCCAAGGCGCCTGCCGTCATTTTGCACTAAATGAAGCAAAAAATATTTGAATCGATAGATGATTTTTGTTTATAATTTGCAAACATTTTTCAAAGACTGTATAGCTGTAAGTATTAACAAAAAAATTATCTTTTTGAAAATATGAATATCATTAACTAAAATAGCTAAAGAAGGGGTTAATAAAAGGGGACTAAATGCAAGAATGACTGAGATGTAAGGACATTCATTTGTTTTAAGATGTACGCTATAATTAAAAAATCAAACTCTATTTGTAGCGTGACTTCGCTATATCCACTATTTTTCTCCTTGCTTTTCAAACTTTGATTGCCCTTTTTATAATTCTAATTTCCATACCAATTTGTCTTCTTCCACTTATTGCCTCCATCTTCGTTTACGTCTGCCTCTGGTTCTTCTAACCGGTAGTGTCTATTCAATTATAACTCCTACCGAATTACTCTCCTCTCTTCTCATTATGTTGTTCTCGGACGCGACTCACACACACACAATCACGCGAGGCGATCAACCCTACCCCTAGGGACATGTGTATACTGCTGTAGGAGTGGGATCCACATGTCCGAAAATCAAACCGGTTACACCTCACTAGTTGAGGTGGTACCTATCTGACCCCCAGGCTTTTCCTCCACCCCTCCTCAGCGTGTGACTTACGTGAGGAGGCTTATGATCTGAATGTTACGTAAGGTGTCTTGGGTAATGAGATACCTTCTGTTTTTAATGACTGTGGTTAGGCCACCTAACTGTAGGGGTAGCACACACGTCGGCTTTTCTCCCTATTTAACTTTACTGACTCTATAGAAGTTACTCTAGCTTTACTTCGGGACTCATGTCCCTAAAAAAGAGCGTGTGTTCCAGACAGAGAGCCATCGGTCTAGACCAACAGCTCTCTGTCTGGAAAAGAATGTGTGTGCTCGTTCACTCAGTCGCCGAATTGACAAAATAAAAATTTTGTTCTCCTCGCCGGCTGGGTGTTCGAGAAGTGAGTCCTGGCCACCGAGCCCATGCTTGCCGCACATGACCTCGATGCTCAGAGTCCGCGTTTGATCAATATTTGATCTGCCTGAAGGGCCTGTGCCTGCTGGCTGGTATAGAGTGCCTGACGGGCCTTTTATACATTCTTATTTGTGTTATGTAAATTTTTGTGATGTAACGGGTGTTCTTGTTTATCTTGAAGATGACATGACATTAATTAGACAGTGAGCGATTTTTGTTTTTTTTTTAAAACTAAGTCTATCTATGCTAATACCTTAACTATGGAGTGTGCATTCCCAAGTGTATAACGCTCTCACACACTCCGTGTATATGTTTTTTGTGTTTTTTGTTTTCCCTATTCTAATCTAAACCTAATCTAACCTAAGTGTGCGTGTGGTGGGGTGTACATTCCCGGGTGTATAGTGCCTGCACACACCCCGGTGTATATTGTTCTTATATACTATATTTTTTTGGTGCTCACTGTCTAATATACTCTGTAGTCGGCTCTGTGTCTATCTCTTTCTTCATTTATCCTTCTTCTCTATATCCAATAAGTTGTTGCTTTGGCCGTTTATGTACCGTTCTAGTGTTTATGTCGTAGTTTGTCAACTCTCTTAATGTCCTGCTTGGATGATTTACGAGACCATTGAAAATGGTGTTTGCTCTTTCGTCCATTGTCCTTAGGATTCTTTTCTGTCCAGAGTCCCTGAATAAAAACCTCAGTGGAACGTATTGAGGTAGGTTCAGTGCTTCTCTGATTATCCAGTTTTGTGTTGTTTGGATTTTCTTCCTATTCGTTTGACATGTGTGTCCCCATGTGGCAGATGCATATGTTAGGGAGGGTAGTATTATACTATTAGCTACCCTCATTTTTGTCTTAAAGCGAAGTTTGCTCTTTCTGCCGATTAGCGAAGAGAGTTGACTTCTTAGTGCTTTTGCTTTGTAGACAGTTTGTTTTACGTGTTCCGTGAAAGTGAGCTTTCTGTCTAAAATGACTCCGAGGTATTTGGTCTCGTTCGTCCATTCTACAGGGGTGTTTCCTATAGTGATTTCCCTGTCTGGTCTCCTTATTCTGTGTCTGTACATAACGGCCTGTGTCTTGTCAGGATTTAGTGCAATTTTCCATTTTATGCACCATCTTTGGAATCTATTCAAAGCGCTTTGTAGGTGGCTGGCAGCTAGGTTTGGATCTCTACTGCTAGCTGCTATGGCTGTATCGTCCGCATATAGGCTAACCATAGTTCTCGGGTCTGTCGGAGTGTCAGCTGTATAGATACTGTACAGATAAGGCGATAACACCGCTCCCTGGGGACACCTGCTTCCACGGTCCCTAATTCAGATAGGGTTGAACCTATTCGAACTCTGAACCTTCTGTTAGCTAGGTATGACGCAAGAAGACATGTCATCGCTTCACTAAAGCCTAGGTTGCTCATTTTATAGAGCAGACCTTGATGCCATACCCTATCAAAAGCCTTACTCACGTCGAGGAACGCCGTTGCTGTGTACATCTTTTCGTTGAAACCTTTAGTGATATATTCTGTCAGCCTCAAAACTTGTAGTTCACATGAATGTTCGGTCCTAAAACCGAACTGAGCTTCTGGAATAGATCCCAAAGCTAGCGATTCTTCGTTTAGTCTATCTAATATGACTCTTTCCGCTATTTTGCTTACTGATCATAGTAAGCTAATAGGTCTGTAGTTTTGTGGAAAAGTGCCGTCCTTTCCTGGCTTTCCTATCATCATAACATGAGCTTCCTTCCATCTGTCCGGGAAGTATCTTAATTTTAGTATACTATTAATGATGTTTGTGATGTATACTACTCCCTTTGTTGGTAGGTTCTTGAGTGCTCTGTTACCAATGTTGTCCGGTCCTGTAGCTTTTCTTCGGGAGATGTATGTGTTATTCCGATTCTGCCCTTTCTTCTTTTTAGCCTCCTGACTGTGTTTTCGACTTGTATAGTGAAGTCAATGTCTTCGTGTGGATGTTCGTTGTTCCTGCATGCTTTTTCAAATTCATCTTTAAGGACTTCTGCTTTGTCTTTTTCAGTGTAGACAATTCCGTTTTCTCCGTGTAGTGGTGGGATGGGTTTCTTGTCTTTTCTTAATACTTTGGATGGCTTCCAGAAGCCGGATTTATTTGGATTTAACTCCTGGATATAGGATTCCCAGCTTTCACTGTTGTGGGCTTGTAGTTACCTTTTCACTTCTCTGTTTAGCTCGTTTGCAATCCTTTTGTCTTCTTGTGTCCTTGTTCTGTAAGCTCTTCTTCTTTTCCTGTTTTTTTCTCGAATTAATTCTCTTAATTCTGAGCTGATATCTTTGAATCTTCCTTGTTTCGTAATAATTGGTTCTTCTTTTGAGCTAGCATCGATGGCATGGATTATGACTTGTTCTAATTTTTCCACACTATTTTCCAGCTCCATTATGTTATTAATAGTGGGTATCACACCGATGTTCTCGCTCACGATTTTTCTATAATTTGGCCAGCTGGTTATTTTCTTTTTTCGGGGCTCTAGTTGATTTATATCTATAGCTCCCAGGGTCAGTACAGTTAAATTATGTGTTGAATCGCCTTCATTTAATGAATGTATTTCATATTGTTGACCCACGTTGTGTAGGATTGCAATGTCGTGGTGAGTTGGTTCAGCTACTCCGTTGTAGCAAGTTGGATTTACTGGTCCTATCACATAAGTGTTTTTTTTTGTTTCGAGATAGCCACAGAGCCGTCTTCCATTACCATTGGTTCTCCTGTCGTACCAATTGGGTGATCTTGCATTAAGGTCTCCAATGATGATTGTTGGTTCTTCTGAGTCCAGGATGAGATTCAGATCTTCATCAAGGATAGGCTCATTAGGTCTTACATATGCTGAGACGATTTTTAGTGTCTCGTTTCCAGCGATAAGACGAACTATCGTGGCTTCCATGGTGACTAAGCCGCCTGGAGTTGGTATATTTTGATGCTCTATTCCTTTTTTGACCATAATGGCTGTTCTTCCCGAGTTTGCTCGGTGATCTGTCCTGTAGATATCATAGCCTGGGAATTTGGTCTTCTTTCTTTCCACTAATTTGGTTTCTTGAAGTGCTATGATATCTAATTCTAGTCTATTTGCAAATTCGTCAAGAAGATTTAATTTTGTGAACAATCCACCTGAGTTCCAAGACCCAATGCGAAGATCCTCCGACTGGTGTGCTAACATTGCTCACCAAAGCTGCTCATTGCTATCATTACCTGTGTAAGTTGCTCCATCATTGCGGAGACATGCGCCATTTTTGCGCTAAAATCGGAGTTAAAACTCGCAATTAACTGGTAGCCTGTGCATAGCTTACACCGTTATTTACTGTGTTGCTGTTGATTGGTTTGCCTCTAGGTTATGTTTTAGGGGCAGTTTTTCTCTTTGGAGCTTTGGAGCATCCACGATAGCTTGCTGTGTGTGCACCTTCGCAGTTTGCACATTTTGGGTTCCAGTTTTCTGTGTCCATATTGCATTCACTGCTTAAGTGTTCTTGTCCACACTTTACACATTTAGCTAACACCACCGACCTCCCTATTAGTGCTGTGCAGTGAGTTTGCTTAAAGACAATTTTTAATTTTATTTACATTTTCATGTATTTTTATATATCTCATACTTTCCATACATTTCTATGTATTTTTACTTATTCTGTTATATTATCCGCATATCCTATTATGTGTACTTTATTCTTGTTATAGTTTCTACGTTTGACAGCTTTTTATTATCCCATCTTTTATTATCTTGTCTAGCGATGGAATAAATAATACCATTGAAAGCGCATTTCCTTGTCTTACTACATTTTTTATTTTTATTATTTCTGTTGTTTCTCTTCCGGTGTATAGCTTGGGAATATCGTGTTGTCATTTCTATTATTCTTATAATTTTATTTTGTATATTACTGTGATCAGAAGACTTATTTTGTAAGTCTTGGATCATTTTTCTTCTGTTTAGTTTGTCAAACGCCTGTTTAAAGTCTAGGAAAAGTGTAATATACTACGATTTTAGAAATAATTAGGTTAAGAACACATAATATGTGTTTGTCCGTCGTACTCGTACGTTTTCTCTATAACTTGTTTAACCGGATGTATAGGGTGTATCGTAGATCTTCCTTTTCTAAAACCGTACTGGTAATCTCCTATGCTTATTGTTAGTCTGTTTCTAATTATACCAGTCTCTATATGTTAATGTTTATATGTAAATTAATTGCATATTCTATGGTCTCCTTGTTTTGGAATTGTCCATATAATTCGCTTCGTGCATATATATATATATATATATATATATATATATATATATATATATATATATATATATATATATATATATATATATATATATATATATATATGTTAGATCACTGATCACGAATTTAACTTTTTAAAAAAGAACTTTATTTGTTACAAATTAAATATTAAATAATAGTACAAAATTAAATTAATTTAAAATGACTACAATAACTGGACTGGTCGAAGTTGCAGCTAAGAGTGGTCCCGGCATCTGAGAATGGTAATTTATAGGTTTGGTATGAAGTGCTGAATCGCTGTTCCCATGAATATTGGCCAACGGTTCGTACAAAGTTCTACTGCGTGCTCAGCTGTTTCTATGGGAATGGGATGATGAAATCTGAAGTCGGCGAACTTAAGCTAGTTCAAGGTTAATATTTTCTCATATAACAGCTCCCCTTATTAGTGAAAAGTCAATGCCATTGCTTTGACTTTTACAGAGTAATTGGTGTTTCTGCTTGGCTTTCTTCTTGGACATTGGGTCTTCTTCTGAAGGAGGTTAAGCTTTGAAGTTTCTGTCTAATGGAATTTCTGCGTGGTAATGAAGTTGGAGGCTGATCCTGGGACAAGGAGATTGCAATTTTTGGGAATATTTTGGTTCGGTATTTGCAGAAAAGGTATAGAATAACTAGGATAATAATCAGGGATAAGGTTGATATAGTGAATAAGGGTAGATGTTCCTCAATGAATGATTGGCTCATAATATGGTCCAGTTCTTCTGAATATTGGTCCAATTTGTGTTGTGCAATATTTAAGTCATCTACGTTGATTTTACTGAGTTTTAGTGGTTTTAATTTTGACAGGTGATTCTTTGTCTCAAAATGGTCACAGCATCTGTAGGGTACGTTAACTGGGTGACTTCTATACGTGATATTTGCATATTTCTCAATTTGGTCTCTAGCATGAATTCTGGTACTGCCGATGAATGCAATACATTCGGGAATTAATCTTAAGATTGAATTTGTTTTGATTATTTGCGTAGTGACTTCTTTTCTTGCACATTTGATCGTTACTGGTAATAGATCGGAAATGGTTAGTAACCATAAATTTCGGTCGATTTCCTGTACGTTGTAACCTTGTGCCAAGAGCATGGACATCTGACAAGTTTTTGGTAAGTTGCTGAGAGGTTTCAAAAGCTGGGCTTCACATATAGCATCTGTGTCTATGGGATACGGAAGAATGTCTGTACACATTCTTTGGTTTTGACTGATTTGTTTGCATTTTTCGGTGTCCATGGGTAAGACATATGAAATTGAATCATCATCTCGCGCAATGTATTTATGAACAGTTGAAAGTATATGATGAAAACCAGTTTGATTATCTAATATTGGTATTGAATATAATTGATACAAGGTAAATATTTCGGGGTCAACTAACGGAATTTCGAGAACGAAAACAATTTTTGAATCAAGCTGATAAGCTTGTAGTTTTATTATGTCAATATACTGAGCTATATTTGACATATAAGTGGGTAGAGGCAATACGTTATTTTGTAATGACTGTGAGATTTCTTTTAATGCGTCCAATAAGTCTATGGGCGAAATAATAGAACTATGTAGAATTTGCAGGCGAGAGAATGTGATAGAATTTAGTATATCATTTAAATAATTTTCTAAAAATACGTAACTTTCCATTAAGGACTCACATAAATCTAGTATTTGTAATTGTGCTTGGTAAAAGGAGATGTCATTATTAATGTCCAGAAGTGTAGTCTCGATAGTTTTTAAGTCTTTGTTAAAGGTTTCTTCGTCTATTTGCAATTTTTGAATTGTAGTGTTGAAAGTTCTTATAACTGAAGTGGTAACAGATATTTGATTTTTTAGGAGATTTTCAATTTGAGTTTCATCGGAATTTATCTTATTTATACATTTATTAAAGTATTCGCCGTCAGAAGCGTCTAAATTTCCAGTAATAGATTTCCAGATTGTTCCAATACCATTTACTAAACCGCGTTTTAGGCGTTTATTATAGAAACTGTGTCGGAGGTTATTTCTTTATATTTTAAGTTAACGGAGTTTGAGATTTGTTTTAGCAGACTAACATGTGTCTGTACTTCGGCTTGAAAGGCAAGTTTTCTCGGTGTATCAACGTTAATAAATTTTTCTAATAGGTTTTCCAAAATTCTGTCATTGTTTGATATTGTAGTTTTGATAGGGAATAATTCTTTGTAAACAAGTAAAGTCCATTTGTCGTTAGATATTCGTATAGTTCCTTTTTCATGAAAAAATATTCCAATTGTGTTATTAATTGGAGTGAGGAGAATTTGGGATTGGACGATGGAAAGGAGTCCATAGAATCTGTAAAGGAAAATTATTCAAAATAAGGTTTCAGTCTGTCAAAATTTACTTTAGAGGTTTGGTTAGTTTTGGGGTTAAGGATAATTGCGGAATTTGTAAAAACTTCTTGAATTTCGAAAGGTCCATTAAAAAGATTATCCGATTTTGATTTAATTTGGGATTCCTTTACGTAAACTTTGTCACCAATTTTAAAATCAGGTCTTCGTTCTGAAATATTCTCGTCAAATCTTACTTTCGCCTTTTCTTTCTGTCTTTCTGTTTTTGCTTTGGCTACTTTGTAAAAAATATTCCATGCGATTATTCAGGTCTCGAATATACTTGCTCATTAGTGTTTTTTGATTGTATAGAGTTTCTGGTGGTCGGCCTGCAGTGTGCCCAAATATAAGTTCATATGGTGTGAAACCGTGGGTCTTATTTTTTGTATTGTTATAGCATATTATTGCATAAGGAAGTATAGTGAAGGGATGATCGTTTGGGTTCTCGGCTTGATTTGCTCTAATCATTTCTGAGAGTGTGGCATGAAATCTTTCCACAGACCCATTAGATTGTGGATGGTTAACACTAGAAAATGTTAGTTTGATGTCGTATAATTCGCATAGATCTTTGATTATAGCATTCTCGAATTCTCGACCGCAATCACAATGAATTCTTAGTGGTGTTCCATAGTGTTGAAAGAAGAGTAGGAGTGTGTTGGCTACTGTTACTGCCTTTTTGTCTTCCAAAGGATAGGCTTGCGTGAATTTTGTCAATTCGTCACGAATAGTCAAAGCGTAGTTCCTAGTAGGGTATTCGAATATATCCATATTTATTCTTTCGAATGGTGTTTTTGGAGTTTCTGTTATGACTAATGGTCCACTTAAGTTTTTCCTGCAAATCTTAACTTTTTGGCAAATTTCACATGCTTTTACAAATTTCTCTACATCTTTTGTTAAATTCTTCCAATTGTATTTCTGCTTTATTCTTCTGACAGTTTCGTTTATTCCTCGATGTAAATTGTTTTTACCACAATGGTATTGATCTAAAATTTGAGGGATTTCGTCTTCGCTGGCTGTTTTAATTATATTTTGACAGATTCTTAATTTTAATTCTTTGTCAGCAAAAATATACGAAAATATTTCTAGGATAGGCAGTTCGAGATTATTTTCGACACAATACATTTTTGATTCATCGAATTGATCTTTATTTGCAAAAAGTATAAGAAATAAATGTGATATTACTCGTTCGGGATCAAACGGTAATGGTATAATAAAATATTTTCGATCTTTTATAGTTTTACTGTGTACAATATTAATTCTTCGGTTACTATATTCCATGTTTTCTTCGAATATGTCATCCATTATTTTCTCGTGGAGTTCTTCAAGTTTATTTTGCCAAAAAAATGTAACAATATTTTTGTTGGATTTGTCTAATAAGTCCGTATTCGATGCTTCAATTTTTGAATAATCGATTATTGATTTAGTTCTATACAGTTCGATAAACTTGTCAAGTTCTTCGGACATTTCTTCTATATTTTCTTCATCGTCGTCTTCGTTTTCTTGAGTTTCCGTGTCATCTTCATTCGATGCATGTAATGAGATTTTTGATTGAAAGTTTGCACAATCCTTAAAATGGTTAATCTTTATCCTTGAGAGGGCATCTGCATTTCTGTTTATTTTTCCTGCGCGATGTTCTATTTTATAATTGTATTCTTCGAGCTTTAGGCGCCAACGCGCTAATCGGCTTCCGGGATCTTTTATCGAGAAAAGCCATGTAAGAGGTCGATGATCGGTAATAAGGGTGAATTTTCGGCCAAAAAGATATGGTCTAAAATGTTTGACTGCCCATACGATAGCTAAAAGTTCTCTCTCTATAGTCGAATATTTTGTTTCGGCACCGCATAATGTTCTGGAGGCATAAGCTATGGGTAAATCTTTTCCAATAGGGCCTTGCGATAGAACGGCTCCAATCGCGAATGCACTAGCGTCAGTTGTTAGTAAAAATGGTTCCTCAAAATTGGGATATATAAGTATTGGATCTGAAGTTAAAATATTTTTGAGTTCGTTAAAGGCTTCTTTGCAATCAGAATTAAAAATAAAAGGTACGTCTTTCTGAAGTAGTTTCGTAAGTGGTTTAGAAATTTTGGCAAAGTTTGGAATAAATCTTCTGTAGTAACCGGCTAGGCCTAAAAATGATTTTATTTCTTTGGTGTTCTTTGGTTCCGGGAAGTTTTTGATGCAAGATATTTTAACTGGATTTGTTTTTACACCATTTTCTGTTACAAGGTGGCCCAAATATGCTACTTCTTTTCTTAAAAATTCGCACTTGTCTGGCTGTATTTTTAAGTTTGCTTTTCGTAACCTTTTAAAAACTTCTGTTAGTCGTGACATGTGATCATGAATAGTGGGTGAGTAGATAATTATGTCATCCATATACACTAAGCATCTTTCGTTTTGTATTCCTAAAAGGATGTTGTCCATTACTCTTTGGAAAGTAGATGGAGCATTCATTAGTCCGAATGGCATGCGCACAAATTCGTAATGTCCATTTTCGACGGAAAAGGCCGTTTTCTGGATGTCTTGTGGCTCGATTTCGATCTGGTGAAATCCAGACGCTAAATCTAGTGTTGTGAAGTATTGGCATCTTCCTAGTTGGTCCAATAGTTCCGATATTTGTGGTAGAGGATAACGGTCTTGTACTGTGAGTTCGTTAAGTTTTCGATAATCAATAACAACTCGCCATTTTTGTTTTCCTGACGCATCTAATTTCTTCGGTACGACCCAGACTGGACTCGACCAGGGCGAGACGCTTTTCTGGATTATTCCTTCTTCTAACATTTTATTAATTTGCGTCTTTACCTCTTCCTTATGTATTTGAGGATATCTATAAGATTTAGTGAAGATAGGTTTAGCGTTGTTTGTTTCGATTTTGTGTTTGATTTCGTTTGTGAAGGTCAGTTTGTCGCCTTCGACATAAAATATATCTGCATATTCAGTACATATATCCAGAATTAGTTCTTGTTCTTCGCAATTTAAATGATCAATTCTTAGTTGTTCTCGAATTATTCGTGTTCTGTCTAGTACGGGTTCTTCAAAATCATTTCCGTTGTAGGATAGGATTGTCTCAGAATTTTTGAAGGGTGCGATTGAAATGTCTGAAAATTCGATTGTCTTCGGCATTGCATTAGCATTTAGGACGGAAGTTAAGAATTCTCCATTTTCGTCTACATGGACTAATGCATGAGGTAATCTTACTTTTTCTATTTCTTGAGCTGATAATATGGCATCTGTATTTGATAAGTTGCATTTTAATTTGCATATTTGTTCGGTCCGGCTGTCAATGGTAATTCTGTTTGTTCCTTTTATTCGTTTTCTCTCCGGTCTTTCAAGATTTTTGTCTTGATCTCGGTTTTTTATGGTAGTGTATTTTTCATTTATAGGGTTTTGGTATTTTAAATTTGATTCCTGTTTAGAATCTGATTTAATTTTTATTTTAGGTTCGTTTTGTCTTGTTTCTGTGGGGTGTGTCGGTATTTTGTCTTGAGGTGTCTTTGTCTCGTGTCCTACTTTGTGAAGGGTAACAGTTTTAAAATTTGTATGCAACTGTCGGGATTTAAGATCTATTACGCATTCATAATGATCTAAAAAATCTAGGCCTATTATGCCATCGAAATCAATGTCTAAATTGAAAATAAAGACTTTGTGAGGATTATTGTCAGTGAAAGGAATCAGGACAGATTCTGTTATTAATAATTTTTGATCGGTTATACCTTGAATAGTAACGTTTTCAGGAAATCTATTATGATAGTTGCGTGCTGTGTTTTCTTTGAAAACAGTGATTCCAGCACCTGTGTCGATTAAAAGTTTAAAAGTGTTGGTAGCATCGTTAATATAATATAAATTTTTGGAACTCATTGTATGAAATGGGGTTACATGAACGTCTGTTCGGGAAAATTGAGGTCCGGATGAAAGTCGTCCAAGTTGAGTGCTTGAATTTGTTCTTGGATATTCGTAATATCCGTCGAGTGGTTCGTATGATTGGGAGGATGATTTTGATTCGGAAGTGAAAGAAAATTTTGATAATCTTGTGTGTTATTGGTTTCGTAAAAGTTATCAGTTTGTGGATTATTTTCTGTATAATAATCTGTGTCATAGTTTTCATAGTTATCGGTATTATAATAATTATCTGTGTAGTAATCATCTGTATAATAGTGAGTCATTATTTCGTCAGGGTATTCGTTTAAGACATGTGCCCGTTGGAAGTTTGGGTTTCTTTGAATAACAGATGGACGATTTTGATTTTGATTTTGGGATGAAAAGGAAGGTCTCTGTTGGTTGAAATTTGGATTGTTGGAAGAATATTGATTCCTATTAGGGTTCTGATTGTTTTGATAGTTATTAGGTCCATTATTATATTGGTTTTGGTAACCGTGTGGCCTAGAAAAAGTTTGGTTTGGCTTTACGAAACGTGAAGAGCGGCATTCAGTATTTAGATGACCAATGCGGTCACAATTTGTACATTTTGTAAACTGAGATGAGGGTCTTCTCATTGGTTGAGAGGGTTTAGGAATAGTTGATCTAGAATTAGATTTTTGTTCTTCAAAATATGACAATTGAAGTTCGCGTCTAATACGATTGCTTGCTTCAATGAGATCTTTTGGATTACTAGCCCTAATAATTTGTCCTAGACGGGGTTCTAAACCGGTTAAAAGTGTGTTTAGGGCCATGGTATCGATTAAGTCACATTGGGCGGTTTTTTGATCTGGGGATAAATTTGCTATTTGGATCGAGGCGTGCATTTTTGCATTCAGAACTTGTAAGCGGTTAAAGAAAGTTAGAGGAGATTCATTAGATAGTTGTCTTAGTCTTTGTAAGTCTTGTATTAAGGAGGTCAGGTCTCTACTGTCTCCGAAGTGTAGATTTAATAATTGTTTAATTTCTGTATAGGAAAGTGGTTTTCTAGAATTAATAAGCTGTGCAGCTTTACCTTTGAGTTTATTTTTTACGTGAATCGTTAACAGAACGCGCTGATCGCCTGTGGCCATTTTAAAGGCACAGTCGCACGCATCTAAAAATGTAGAAAGAGAAATCGGATCGCCTTCAAATTCTGGGATAATGGAAAATATTTCCGAAAGCTTGTATGGTTCGATTTCTTGTTGAGTTTGGGAACGAGTCTCGGGCATTTTTCGAGATATTTTGAAACGAAAATGAAAAATAGAAGTATAAAGAAGTATAAAATATATCAGTATATAAGGGAGAAAAAAAAATGTGGTGGTATATATAAAGGACAAAAATGTATCAATTTAAAATATCAAATAATATATCAATAAAAATGTATCAAATATATCAAGTAAAAATGTATTAAATATGTCAAATAAAAATATATCAGGAGAAAATATACCAAAAATATAGCAAGAAAAAAAATATGTGAATAAAATATCAGTAATTATAAAATTGTATAAAAGAAATATGTCAATATCAATAATTTCAAATATTAGATAATCAACTTGTATTATTTTTTGTATCTTGATTAATTGACTTGCAGTATAGTCAATTTCGTAAATTATTAAAACAAAATTATTAACGAGATGATTCAAAATCCACTTACATAAAGAAGAACATCGGGACGCCTTGTTCTCTCTGCTCAGCTACCAGGGGCTTCACTAGGTGTTCCTTCCGTAGATTACAGGAGTGAGGTTGTTCGGAGATGTCTTCTTCTTTAAGGGTCGTCTTGTTCTCTCTGCTCGGCTACCAGGGGCTTCACTAGGTGTTCCTTCCGTAGATCACAGGAGTGAGGACTTCCGTAGATTCTTTGTTCCGTTAAGGGATGAGAATCCGCCGCTGCCAGTGAGTATACACGTGTTCTAGCAACGTTTTTCGGATCCTACTGACTTTGCGCCAATTGTTAGATCACTGATCACGAATTTAACTTTTTAAAAAAGAACTTTATTTGTTACAAATTAAATATTAAATAATAGTACAAAATTAAATTAATTTAAAATGACTACAATAACTGGACTGGTCGAAGTTGCAGCTAAGAGTGGTCCGGCATCTGAGAATGGTAATTTATAGGTTTGGTATGAAGTGCTGAATCGCTGTTCCCATGAATATTGGCCAACGGTTCGTACAAAGTTCTACTGCGTGCTCAGCTGTTTCTATGGGAATGGGATGATGAAATCTGAAGTCGGCGAACTTAAGCTAGTTCAAGGTTAATATTTTCTCATATAACATATATATATATATATATATATATATATATATATATATATATATATATATCTACGGCATAAAGTGAACTCCGCCCATGTTAAAATTCAGGTTCAAATGAGCTCCGTGGTCAAGTGGACACCGATATACGGAGCCCACTTGTCCATTCCATAATATTGGCTCTGTCGATTCGTTAAGATGTATAGTTTCATAATTCTTAAAAAAATTTTGGAGCTCATAAGTACCCCTGTATCATAAATATATTTCGCTTAGTTCACGTGTATATATTATAGGGGTCGTTCAGATCTTTTTCACTGTATATTGGAACCATAAGTATATCGGTTTAAGTAAGATCTGATAGTTTGGCAACTATGCAATTAAGCCAGCGTTCTTGATATATACATTTTATATATTTTAAACGGTTCATACGGACTCCTTATTTTTGTTAACATTCGTACGCCTTACAATATGTAATCTTCTTCTTCTTCTTGATGTGCCTATCCGTTACGAATGTTGGCGATCATCATGACAATATGTAATAGATATGTATAATACCAAATACCTGTTTTTGGTAGGTACGTGCTATTCTAAAAATAGCTTTATAAATACAAAAGGATTTCATTAACCAGTTGGATGAATTTTTTCATATGCGAAAATTTACTAATGTATTTTGTTAACATGAGTATGTCTTTTTAAGTTTTATTTAAGAATACGATTAATAAGAACTTTTAGTTAATCCATTGTTTTACGATATCTTGTATATAGCTTCTTTATTATTTTATTTCTGGTTTTATCTGTGTACTACATATAATTCTGGATGGGTTATCTTAAAATAAATATTTAAGTGCAAAAATAGATATTTTTATGTAAAAATTGGTAGTAGTGCACAAAAGGGGGAAGAATGCTTAATTTATATAAGAAGAATATACCAGTTTACCAATATTACATACTTCTGAATATTTTATCTTCTATTTATCTTTATAATATCTCTATGATATCTTACGTAGCTGTCTGCGCTGTATTGGGTAAGATATAGTATTTGTGACGTACATGATATTCGCGTCTTAACATTTCAATTTGAGTTCTTCCTCTATTAACGGTAATATTATATAAAGGACCATTTGTAAGTATTTTGAATAGCTGACAAAATAAAGATATTGCCGACAGTTTTTGTGTTAATTGGAGATTTTGGCAAATTTAAGCAAGGCAACAACTTAGGCTTGTCTGTACACTTTGGTTATCTGCATAGTTTGAATACAGCTTGCTGTTTATCATCCGGAGAAGCAATTATAGTGTTTTTCTTCCAAATTTCGTAATTAAGTTTGTGCTCAGATCCTCAATGTTTGGAGTCGTATTATTTTTCGTTATATATACATAAATGGTGGATCCAAACTCAACATTGTTGAAAGGTTCCCTCAGCTGACTGGTTTTTATCTCTCTCACTTTGAGTTTTTCTTTGCTTTCATTGCCAGCAAAGATAGCATTTCCCTATTTATCATGTGGTTTTATCTGCACTAGAAATACGTCACATTTGTATTAAACTCCTAGGTGTATCTAACAAGTTTAAGTAAAGTAAAGTTTCTTTATCTTTAGATCTGCCCTCAATATTTATAGAATTAATGAGAATAGTTGGTCCTCAAAGGGACCGATTTGACAAAATCATATTGAACGGGTGATTAAAGAATTAGATGATTACTTAACTAATCATTACTCAGGGTATGCCCGATTGCGGTGGTCTCATTAGATTAGTACTTCAGTCTTCGTGAAGGCTGCTTTTTTTGACCTCATAAGTAATGGGTTAACTTTAATTTTTCATTAAAAATTTAAATTTTACATATTTACTATTACTTTTCGGATATAATTCGAATCAGATTTGTAAAGTAAAAACTGTAGCTATTAAAGAGTCTCTTTGTGCGGAGTTAATAAGTTTTTAATATCGGTCACTACTCATTTATATTGATAACAAACAGTGTACAAAAGTTAAAGTTACAGTAAAACACTGAAAACTTCCACAAAATTTATTTTAAACTCTTATCACTACAGCTGTTTCGGCTGATTGCCTTTCTCAAGTGATCTATTTTTGGCATGCGTTTACACTTTATAGTCCTTAATGAAATAGGTTGAGGAGGAGAGAACTGTTTGTCTCAAGTTGGTCATTTAGAATTATATCTGTGTTTTTTAATTTGTTGATTTCCATAGATTCTAACAAAGATAGCTTAAGGCCTTTATTTTGAATGTGAAGAATGTTAAATTCGGTATTAAAAGAATGATTATGATCTAGAAGGTGAAGTGCGTATGTAGATCCTAATCATTCTTTTAATGACGAATTTAACATTCTTCACATTCAAAATAAAGGCCTTAAGCTATATTTGTTAGAATCTATGGAAATCAACAAATTTAAAAAACACAGATATAATTCTGAATAACCAACTTGAGACAAACAGTTTTCCCCTCCTCAACCTATTTCATTAAAGACTATAAAGTGTAAACGCATGCCAAAAATAGATCACTTGAGAAAAGCAATCAGCCGAAACTGCTGTAGTGATAAGAGTTTAAAATAAATTTTGTGGAAGTTTTAAAAATAAAGTTTTCAGTGTTTTATTGTTACATAAAATGAATTTCCATCAAGTAACGGTCGAATCCATCAATTATTTAAAGTTACAGTGTTAAAATAAGTATACAAAATCTTCTTTATCAAAAAAGTAGAAAAAGATAATATTTATGCTTTTATTTTTTTAAATCTTTTCTACTACTTTCATTCTACCGTTCAGGGGCGAACTAAGTCCTAGGCAACCTAGACGTCTAGGGCCTAGTGCCAGAATATTAGATTTTAATTTTTATATTTCTTACATTTGTATTTAACAGAAAAACATAATATTCATAACTACTATTGCTGAAACATTTAAATTATGCCGATTCGTTAATCGCTTTACCCTTGGGGATATCAAAAACATTATACATCAATATCACTGTGCCCTAATACGTATAAAATAATAAACAAAATCATACGACATAATTTGAAGTAGAGACTGACCTTGACAAGGAATACTTAGATTTAGTAATTTATAGTATGTAATATATTCTGGAGTATATATTACATACGTGCCAATATGCTGTATTAATTCTGTGTGGGCGATGTATATTATTTAATGTATGGATATATCGTTGCCATCCCTATTTACTATGCACGTATTTAAAAATAGTAAATGAGAAAAAAATATATTGGAGGGAAGTACATACTTTAACGTGTGGTAGGGACAATCGAATTTATTTCTTACATGTTGCCGTTTCGTGGTACAAATGAAGTATTTTTTGTAAAAATAATGGTAATTATATAGGTGATTTATAATATTTATCGAGTTCGTTTGAACTGCAACATTGATACAATAAACTATTTATCCCTACAATACGTGATGAATTTATTTCTATTATATCGAAATATTTAAAACTCATTAGAGTGAACGAAGTAAAGACAGCCAAATTTTACTCTTTAGTTATTGATTCACACCAGATATATCTCACATAGATCAGCTTACCGTCATTCTTCACTATGTTCTTCTAAGTGGTATAAAAGAAGGATTTTTGAGATTTCTACCTATATTTTCTGATACTGGTGAAAACTTAGAGAAAGGTATTTTAGAATTTGTAAATAATTTAGGTTTAGGCTTTTTGATGGCTTTATATGTCATATAAAGGTCACTGTAAAAAAACAGAGATGGAACAAGATTCTCGATTCAAATAGTCAAAAAATTAAAGCACAGCGTACTTAAATAGAAAATACGAATACCTATTTAAGATATCCCAAGGTACAAAACAGCTCCTAGCATATACGGACGATATATATGTAGAACAAATAGAAAAAAAACGATTCAATAAATCTAGATAAAACATTAAAGTATTTACTATTTAAATGGAAATAACTCACAATTAAAAGTTAAAGTACGTTTATTGACATTTCAATTTCCATTTCGGAAATCGTTCTCAAAATACAAACATTAGTACCTAAATTAGACAAATTTAGTTTTTGTGTTACTTGGTGAAAAAAATTCTTCTAAAAGACCAATTTATATTGATAATTCAGGCATACATTATACATTTTAAACTAGACGACTTTAAAATGATATTACCAATAGCGTTGAGTTGCGTTCCTGGGACGACTTCCGGGAAGATAGTTCATTCGATTAAATGAAATCAGTTTTAACTTGAGAATATCCGTCAGAAAAAATCATAGCATGTAATTCGTCTTTAAAAAGGTAAACACATGCCATGATGACAGTAAAACTCTTCTGTTAGTGATTCCATAGTAAATTATGGGGGAAAAAACCAGGAAAAAACCTCATAATACTATCCCTACATGGTAAGTATTTCATCGTGCATTTAGTTTACTTTCAATAAACACCACATTCTGCTTTTATAGGTTTGTTATTTAAAAAACATAAATGATGTATTCTCTATTCGCTCCGTGCGTGATCATGGTAGGGATAGATTGAAACGATGCCAGCGTGCGTAGCGGCAAAATATGACAAAATTGGAATATTGGACAAAATATTTTTACGCATAAATTTTATCAAAAATGTGTGCAAATACATGTTGCGTATTTAATTGTGCTAATAATAGCAAAAACAGTGAGTGTAATTTTTATAGGTTCCCAAAGATTACTTATAAATTAGAGAAAAGAAAAAGATGAATTCGTGCTATTAATATAAAAAAGTAAATATCACATAATTTTATTTTTATGCAATTGAAATAGGAAAAATTTAAATAATTTACCTTGAATGATATTTCATAAGGCTTCAAGCTAACTGCAAATGACTTTAGCTTTTATATCATAACTTTTACTATTATTGTTTTTAATTATATGCTCTTTTGCGTGAAAAACTTAATTTGCCAGTACTAGATTTTTCCCTTTCTTTTCCGTTTGGAGTTGAAAAGATATCTTATGATGAATTTTGAGAAACCCAGTTTTTAATACTACATTTATATTGTACATAAACTGAAAAAATATAGTTAAAAACTAATTTATTAATAATTGTCAATTTCGCATGTATTTAACAATGTCAAACAAATGTCACATGTTTAACCTGAAAATTGAGACTCCAAAATTGTCAGATGAAGGCGGTAGGTGTCGCGTCAGTCACGCACGGAGCGAATACGTTACTGACTTTCTAATACTGGTATGTTCCTTTTAATAACTTTCTCTTTTAATATGGGTAAGCAGGTCCTATTACAATCTGCAGAGGAATTTGCGACACAATTGGTCTCATTTAGCATAATTAAAGCCGCTTCTTTGACTTTTCTCTTTCTACCATCTGTTGCTTTCAGGACTATATTTGAATCATTCCTTTGAACGATATGTTCATTATCCCATGAGTGTTTACATATTTGAGATCTATCCATTCGGGATAGTATTATGAAGTTTTTTTCCTGGGTTTTGCCTCATAATTTACCATGGAATCACTAACAGGAGAATTTTAATGTCATCATGGCATGTTATTGCTTTGTAAAGACGAATTATATGCTATGATTTTTTCTGACGGATATTCTCAAGTTAAAATCGATTTCATGTAATCGAATATATATTACTTAATGAATCTTACAAGAAAAGTCGTCCCAGGAACGCAACTCAACAATATTGGCAATATCATTTAAAGTCATTTACTTTAAAATGTATAATGTATGTCTGACTTGTCAATATAAATGAGTCAAATCAAATTAAATTATAAGAAGAATTTTTTCACCAAGTAACAAAAAAAAAAAAATTTGTTTAATTTACTAATGTTTGTATTTTGAGAACGATTTCCGAAGTGGAAATTGAAACGTCAATAAACGTACTTTAACCTTTAATTGTGGCTTATTCCCATTTAAATAGTAAATGCTTTAAAATGCCACAAGAAAATAGATTTAGAACAATATTAAAAAACTTTTAAAGTCCTTATTAAGTTATCGCTGCAAATCCGTATAGACTGAGAACACATGCTAAATGAAGAAAGCTCTTATAACAATATTGTCCAGGAAAATAAATCGCAACGACTAAGGCAGATCGGACTCATGCACTATAGGTCATTTCCAGAGGCAATGTGCTAATTGTACGTAAAATAAATGTTTTTAGGGTAGATCTTTTACAGCAGGTGTGATTCAAATACACCTAAAGCTAAAAACTGTCGATTTTTGTATGAAACAAGACAATTTAATTTTTTATGCAAATTTAATGTAATCCACAAGGAAAATGAAATTAGTTAACTGTATACCATGAATCACAAAAGTTTAACTTAAAAATCGTTTATAAAAGGTATATAATTAAAAGACCCTTTCGAGCTACATCACATAACGTTTTCTGACCGAAAATCCAGTCCAACATCAGTGAATTATTACCAGGTATACATGAGTCAAGCACCAAAATTCTGGGTAAGTAGTTCAAAAGATGTGATGTTAAAGTATATATAACAGGCACCCTACATAGCAGCGTAAGACTCCCGATAAAAGTTGTTGCTGGCTCTCAGACCATGTCTCAATGCGTTCTAGATGACATCTCAGTTGCCATTGTCTGATAGATTTCCTTCGAATCATCCAATTTTCATGGTTTGTTTTAATTTTTTTTCCACAACTAATTTTTCCAGTTTAATACGTCTTTGTAATAAAAACTTTTGTTTGTCAAAATGTAGTATATCACTGATTTGTGTCCGCATGATAAAAGTATACTTTTGTAGATCTAGGTTACTGAAATATGGTATTAGTTTATTGTGTATTCATTTTATGCGTAGACATTTTTAAGGGTCCTCCGTTTTTATGTTGTATGCTTTTACAGATTTACTTCATACCTGGTGCTAGGTCGTTGCTAAATCTTGTATTTATTTATTTTAGGGTATTCTGTGACCTGTAACCTTTTTACCTCATTTGAATGGCACAAATGTCTGCATGTGTTTTATTAATTCTGTTATCAGTTCCCTGCCCTTGTTGTGAAGTACTGTAATATTAAAGATCGCTGTCAGTTACTTACTTATGTTTACTTTTACTTCCGAATATTTCTTCGTACGCCATATTTAGTGCTGGTAAATTACGTTAAAACAAATTATTATCTTAATATTTACTTGTTTTTTTCTGATATATCTTGCAAATGTGTTGATCTGACCATTGTTTCTTTGATTTGAGTCATCGTACAAATGGGCTGGTATTCTAAAAGTGAATCTTGCGAATCTAGACTTGGTTTTTTTCGTTCTCTAGGTACTTATCTTCGAATATTAGGTGAAATTTGTAGCTACGAATGGTAGAGCTTATGTATGGATGCAAGTCTTAATGTAACAAATATCAGCTGATGATTTTGCTGACTAACTTATAACTAAGTCTACGTGTCAACTATGTATTAGAGTGCAAACCAATTAGTATTGCATAGGGTGCAATCATCTACGTTTTAAGGGTGGAAGGATGTGCTTCCCCTGTTTAGCTGATGAGCTTGCAGAGAATATTATTGCTGGTCCTCAATTTACCGTTTAGTTTTAAACAATCATCTGTGAATGGCCACGTGTGATACAAATTATTTTTAAGGAATTTATAGGAAGTCTACAGTTCAACGATTTTATGACATTATTGGATGTTCAGTTTTGTGAAAGCGTCTATGTTAGGGAAATTGAAAGAACACTCAGAAGTTTTTCAGGGGTTTTGGCTGAAAATTGATTAATAGTTTATTTTTTTTATGAAATAATAGGTGTATCGTCTATATAATAGAAGACCGGTATGGGTTGATCGTTTGTGTAAACAAGCGAGACCGTTCTTCATCTGCTATTCTTACCATTAAGTGATACGAACAATATTCTGTTATGTAGGCATACGCAGATAATATAAGTGCGTTTGTTATCTAAGGCGATATCATATAGTTTTTGGAGAAATATCCTATAATTTGAGGTATTGTAAGTGGCATTTAGATTTAAAAATACCACCCCCGATACACAATATTTTTCGTGCTTGTCTTTGCTGTGTTGGATAAGATTTAGTATTTGTCATGTACATGATCTTCCCTATCTATAGCCACTTTCGTCTTTTAACTTGAATTTTTCTTCTAACATCGGTAAAATCGTACTAACAATCTTGTGCAAAAGTATTTTGAATAGCTGACAAAATAAAGATATTAGCCGATAGTTTTTGTGGTCGTTCCAGTTTTTGCCAGGATTAAGCAAGGTACAAACTTTGGCTTGTCTCTACACTTTATGTATCTTATAAATTTGAATGCAGTTGTTCATCATCTGGATAAGCCTTTCTAGTATTTTTATGTATATGGCGAATCCAAGATCAACATCGTTTAAAGGTTCTCTCAGCTGACTGGTATTGTTCTTTCTTACTTTGAGTTTTTCTTTGCTTCGTTTCCGATAAAAATAGCATGTATATATCTATAATGTGGTTTTTAGTGATCAGCTTTATACCAAGTACCCTAGGTTAGGCCCTATATGTGTTTTCTGCACTAGAAATATGTCAGATTCGTGTTTAGGGCATATGTCTGATAAGTTTAAGTAAAGTTAAGTTTCTTTATCTCTAGATATACCCTTAACTGTTGGTATTAGAATAGTTGGTCCTAAAAAGCACCAATTTCACAAAATCATATTAGAGGGATGACTGAAGAATTAGGCGATTAATTAATTAATCATTACCCGGGGTATGCCCGATTGTGGTGGTCTTATTAGTACTTCAATCTTCGTACAGGCTCGATCTTTGAACCCCATAAGCAATACCTAATCTTTTACTTTTTATTAAAAATTTAAATTTTACATATTACTTTTTCACGATATTTTGAATCAGATTAGTAAAGTAATAATTTTAGGTATTAAAGAATTAATTTTTAATTATTGTTGGATTGATACTAAAAAGTAGTACCCAAAGTACTTTAAAAAAGATGAACGAATTAGCGAGCTATTTTGAAACCTAAATATTATGAATCGAATCGGGGATATTATTTTACACAAACTAAACCGCTTGTCTACAAAAAAAAATCGAGGAAAATATGATACGGCTGGAAAGACTAATGACTTAGCTAATTATCACATAAATATCAATGTAACGCAAATAGGATGATTTTGGATATTTATAAATATACAAAATAATATTATATATACCCATATAGATACAATAATAAAATGAAACTACAGCTAGGTATTACACAATATAATAAATACTTATTTAGATAAACGTAAAATGGTCAACTAAACGTTAACGATAAATGTTTCAAATAAAGGTTAAAACATGTTTTCCAATTCGCGAAAAAAGATTTATTACAGCATATAAGACAAATTAGTAACAAAATTCATATTATTATTTAAACGGTACTCAATATACCAGCAAAGTAATTTTTGCAACAAATATGTAGATTGTACCTTACCCCTTTGGCACACAGAAACCACAAAAGAATTAAATATAGCGCAAAGGAACTCATTTCTTCGATACCTGAGCAGCCACCATATCTACTGGATAGAACGACTGTCTTTGATGACTGAGCAGCCTTCATCCCTACTGGATGGAATGATTGCCTTTAATGGAATTAATATATATATATATATATATATATATATATATATATATATATATATATATATATATATATATATATATATATATATATATATATATATATATTATACTTTTAAGCGATTAATTTTTTTCTTTAATCATTAAATGCTGTATGATACAACTTGCTTATAAACTTAAAATTTCATTTTTTATTTACGTTCGTTCGGAACTTCGTAAAGTAACTTTCATTCTATATACACATTGCGCTAATCACTATACACACCAACTCCAAAGTTAAAATTGAATTAGATCAAGTTTATGCCGGTCCGAGTTATTAAACTCCAGAATGCTCCAGAGATTTTCAATTTTCAAAACTGACAATCAAAATTATGTTCTAAAACTGGATTATAAACTTTATAAATTGGATGGTGTTTAGTTTTTAAAACGTGCAAAAACAACTTACTGGAAGATTGGGCAGAAAATTTAGAGACTAAAAGTCCCGTGGCTATTAAACGTGAGCAGTTCAAAAATATTGCTTACAGGAAAATGTTTAATCAAGTGTAGTAAATGTCACAAGGTTTTGCAAAATTTCTAACTTGTGTAAGAGTACAAAAATGCCTTAAAAAACACTTTTATTGCATGTTTAGTAGCGATGCCTTGTTTAGTATACAGGTGCTAGTACAAAGAAACAAGAGAAGCCTTGTTTAGTATACAGGTGCTAGTACAGAGATGCAGAGATATAAATCAAAATGTGTATATTTGTGTAATCGATTTTGAAAAAGCTTTTGACAAAGTCCGACATAACAAAATGCTAGAAATATTGGAAACAGCTGGATTGGACGATAAAGATCTACGAATAATTACAAATCTATACTGGCATCAAGTGGCAAGAATAAAGGTTGAACAAGAACTGTCGGATGAAATAAATATAAAAAGAGGAGTGAGACAAGGCTGTATATTGTCGCCTTTACTTTTTAACTTATATTCGGAGGAAATATTTAAGGAAGCCTTAATGGAGACAACCGAAGGTATTATTGTGAATGGAGTAACCGTCAACAATATTAGATATGCCGACGATACCTTAGTCCTTGCCAATTGCGGAGAAGACCTTCAAAAGCTAATGAACAAAATAAAGCAGACTTGTGATCAGTATGGACTAAAACTCAACGTTAAGAAAACTAAATATATGATAGTTAGCAAACAAACTTATATACATGATGACGGTATAAAAGTCGGAGATGCCACACTGAACAGAGTAGAGAAACTCGTGTATCTCGGCAGTAATATCAATGAGAGCTGGGATCCAACCGCAGAAATTAAAAGCCGAATAGAAAAAGCCCGAGCTGCCTTTGTAAAAATAAGAAACGTACTTTGCAGTCATGATCTTAGCATTGACCTTAGAGTTCGTATGATATCTTGCTACATCTTTCCTGTCCTGCTGTATGGAGTAGAAGCGTGGACCCTAACTGAGGCTATGCTTAAACGCTTGACAGCCTTTGAGATGTGGGTATACAGACGACTACTGAAAATAAGCTGGGTCGACAGAGTTAGAAATGAGGAGGTCCTTAGACGGCTGAACCAAACAACACAACTGGTCAATATAATAAAGAAACGCAAGCTGGAATACTTCGGTCATATTATGAGACACCCTGAAAAATATGATCTTTTACATCTGATCATTTAGGGAAAGATCCAAGGTAATCGTGGTCCTGGTAGAAGAAGAACATCATGGCTGAAAAATCTAAGGCAATGGTATGAAAAATCAACTACATCGTTATTTAGAGCTGCTGTCAATAAAGTCACGATAGCGAATATGGTAGCCAACATGATATCCAACGATCGATAACGGTCATGGAACTAGAAGAAGAAGTAGCGATTTACTCTTATAGGTTTGTTTGATTGCACCAAACTACCTAAGACCACACTTTCACAAAAGGTTTTAATAATTGAAGGTTACCACAACTTGGCTATTAATATTTTTTAATTAGTTTTTAAGTTTTATGTTTCTTTTTACTTTACACCTGTATTTTAACCTAGATCATAGATTTGTTAATTGAGTTAAGAGAAGATTTCTGGTGCCTATTTGAACAATCAGTATTGCTGATAGTTTATCATTTCAAAAATCATGTCCAAAGTTCCCAATACCTCTTTAAACTGCAATTTTCCCAAGATTAACTCTTCTTCTTTTTTTGATTGTGCCGTCTCCTTTCAAAGGTTGTTGTTTCAAATAGCTCGCAAAAAATGGTTCGCAATAGCTTTGGACACTGGTGCATGAAAAATATCTGCGGATCAACGGTTAATCCATCTTCTTAGATCTTTCAGCCTCGATTTCTGGCGTCTTTCTACTGATCTTTAGTTCTATACTTTATCTTCCAGTATAATTAGGAGGAATTCAACATACAGAATACATCTCAGCACATGACCCACATTAATCATTCTAAGGTATATATAATTCCCAAGTAATTTTGCACCCGTTTCTGAACCAAGAAGAATTTACCAAAGAGTTACGAAACCCACTTACACCAACAACTCAGGTAAAAGCGTCAATAACAATAAATTAGAATAAAGTGAAATAGATTTTATAATTTTTTTATTGTTTTTTCTGTTTCATATCATCATCACAGTCATTAACATCTTAGTAGATGTGTTGTGGTTCATAATTGGGCTTCAGCAGCTCGGACAGTTTGATTGATAATATTTCTCCACTGGTCGCGGTCATCAGTTATATGTATTGCCTCAGTATACTGTTTATTGAGAAGCTTTTTAGTAATGTCTGCCCATCGCTGTGGAGATCTTCCGCGTTGGCGTTGAGTCTGAGGCCTTCCTTGGACCACCAACCGCTCCATTTTGTGATCACTTCGATGGATATAGCCAAAGAACTTTAAAATTCTAGAGTAAACGGTACTGGAGAGACGTTGATCCGGTTTAATTTCATCCAGAACCGAGATATTTGTACGGCGAGCCGTCCATGGAATTCGAAGCAGGCGTCTCCATGTCCACATTTCAAAGGCGTCTATACGTCGTCGATCTGATTCTTTGACTGTCCATGTCTCGCATGCATAGTAAAATATGGAAAAGACCAGAGTTGAAACGATACTATGACAAACAAAAGAGACTCGTTTCAACTCTGGTCTGTTTCATACACCCAGGGATAATATCTTCCTTTTATGTGCAAACGTGATACGGGTATCGTGTTATTATGAGTTATCATAAGTTAAAGAGAGTTTCTCTATTTACATCGATTTTCCAATATTGCAGATTCTGGTAGTGGAATGAAAATGGTTGAGAAGATGTCCGGCACATGTACCCTGCAGGAAATTTGACTATGGCTTTTTTATCTTTTACGCCACCCACTATTGTTAGCTTCTCAATGCCATTTGTTTAAAAGACGTGTCCAAAATAGATAGATAGATAGATAGATAGATAGTTTATTTGACTGTAAGTTACAACTCGGTTTACAGCAAGTCAAAACTAAAATTATAAATATTAAATATTACAAAAAATTATATTACACATTAAAAATATTTAATACATTAAAATACTTAAAAAACGTACAATATAGACATATAATTAAAATATTAATAAATTTGGTTATGTTGCAGCTTAGGCATTCACAGATACACCCTCGTAATATTCACCTAATGTATAAGGACACATCGTAACTAGGTACTCTTTGACTTGGTTTTTAAAAGCTGTAGTTGAATTAATGTTTTTAAAATTTTGAGGAAGTTGATTATACAGTTGTAAACCACAGCTGGTAGATGACTTCCTGCTTATTTCTAAATGTCGGTAGGGTACTACAAACTGTCTCTTATTTCTTGTGTTGTGTGAGTGAATATCACTGTTACATAAAAAAGTTCTTTTATTTTTATGAATTAGTATTAATAATTTCAAAATGTAAATTCCATACACTGTTAATATATTCAAATCTCTAAATAGGTTTTTACAAGACCAACCATACGGAACACCTGCTATACATCTGACAATACGTTTTTGGGCCTTGAAAACGTCCTTTACACTAGAAGAACCACCCCAGACAGTTATACCGTAACTTATTGTCGATTGTACCTCAGCAAAATAAAAAAGACGAAGGTGTTGCAGACTAAGTATTCTACCCAAATTTCTCAGTTGATAACATTTAGAATTAAGTTTTTTACATACATTCCAACAATGAGTCTTAAAAGATAAATGAGAGTCGAAAGTCACTCCTAAAAACTTCACATCACTACAACTCAAAATATCCTCAACATTGATGAAAATACTTAAATCAGGTTTGGTTAAATTTGAACGTGATGTAAATGATAAAAATTTAGTTTTGTGAACATTGAACAGGAGCGACTGATTACTGGACCAATCAGAGAAGGTCTTCAGAGAGTTTGTTATTTTATCTTGTCAAAAATTTATGTCTTTATCGCGATATAGCATTGTTGAGTCATCCGCATAAACTGATACAAATACATCAGGCATTACATGTGATAGTTCATTAATATACAAAATAAATAATACAGGGCCCAATATTGAGCCCTGTGGTACTCCATTTTTATTAATAATCGGATCAGACATTGAAATCTTGAAGTTATTTTTCACTTTAACTATTCGGTGCCGGTCTTTCAGATAGGAAACAAACCAACTATGGGCAACTCCCCTAACACCATATCTGTACAATCTTTAGAGGAGCACATCGTGTTGCACACAGTCAAATGCACGACTGAGATCACAAAAAATGGCGGTTGGATTTTCACTGTTCTCAATTGAGAGTAAGACTTCATCATAAAAACTGTTAATGGCTGTGGAAGTAGAAAATTTATTTCGAAATCCATGTTGATGCTTTGTGATAATTTGGTTGATATCTAAAAATAATAAAAGTTGTTTTAGCATTGCATATTCAATAATCTTAGATATCACAGATGGAACAGACAATGGTCGAAAATTTGACATTAATTCAGGATCACCTTGTTTTAATACCGTTGAAATGATAGAAGTTTTCAGCATATTGGGAAAAACACCAGTATTGAAAGAAGTATTTATAATGTGAGTCAGTGGTGTCAAAATTTGAGACGCAATTTTCTTAAGTACTATACCTGATATTTCATCAAAACCACACGATGTTTTGTTTTTAATTTTATATTTTATTATATCTAAGACATCTTCCTCTGTTACATAAGATAGGAACAAACTAGTTTGAACAAAATCATTGGAATGCTGAAAATTTAAATTTGGTTTAATTATTTTACTAATTATATCCACTGGTGCATCTATAAAGTAATCATTAAATTTGTTTGATATTATATCTGAATCTGTAATCCTAGTATCATCTATTTTTAGACAGATATTTTTGTGATTTTTTTGTTTTCCATTAAGTTCATTTATAACAGCCCATGTGGTTTTGTTTTTGTTAGAGGATTTAGAGATATTGTTAAAATAAAATTGACTCTTTGTGGCCTCAACAAGAACTTTGTGCTGATATTTTTTTTTGTCTATGTAGAGTTTTTAGCTTAGGGTAAGTCTTTCTCAATATATACAAATCCTTCAGACTATCTGAAGAAGATTTTACTTCTTGGGTGACCTATGTATTTTTTTTGTTTTGGTAATGTTTAGTTTCTCTAATAGGACAACTAATATTGAAACAGAACTGTAATTTATCATGAAACGCATTATATTTACTCTCAATATCAGTTGCATGATAAACATCTTGCCATGTTTCTTTACTCAAGAGATTGTTGAATGCATCTATAGCGCCTTCATGTGTTACTCTGAAAGTATTTCGCACTCTTGTCATAGTTAGATTAATAAAATTCAATCTTAAAAGGAATATATCGTGATCCGATTCAGTATTTACATTTACAGTACCTACACAATCATCACAATTTGTATATACCTGATCCAAAATATTTCCGCATGTGGAAGTCGACCTTGTAGGTGTTAAGTTCCTGGGTGACAAACCATAAGATGCTAGAAGACCAGAAAATCTGTGTGAATTATTTTTAGTGTCATGGAATTTACATTAAAATCCCCTGTTAAAAATATGAATTGATTTGGTTTAAAATTTGAATTTTAAATAAGGTTAAGTTTTTCATAAAATACATCAAATTTACCTTTAGGAGATCTGTAGCAAACTAAAATTGTGTGTTGATTTGAATTATAATGCCACTTCAGCCCACATACCTCAATGTCTTTTTCAACACAGTACTGATCGAGTAAAATAAAATTAACCTTCATATCATCCCTTGCCCAAACTGCAACGCCACCACATTTATATTGGGATCTACTAAAAGAATTTACAATTTTAAAATTTGGAAAATTATAATGCATCACCTCGTCATTTGCTGCCCACGTCTCAGTCATACAAAGAAATTTCAAATCAGACTCCTTATAATCAGCAAATAAACAATCCATTTTAAATTGATTTAGTCCCTGAACATTTGACAGTAGGAGATCGTACTCATCCCTTCTTTTTTCCTGTTTAAAAGTCAATTCTTCATACTTCACTTTATTTGCGTATGTGTTGAGCGCTTCATAAAAAACCTACTTACATAAGAGCCTACTGGCCATAGTTTTGGGTCCATCGCTTTACCGAAATTTTGTTCAAAAATTGAAACTTTAAAATATGAATATGTGTTGGGATGCTTAGCCGTTAACGACGTACATATTACTTCTGGAAAGTGTTTTTTTAACATCTTCTTAAGATTTTCTGCCGTTGTATGTTGGTCTACTCTAGTAACATGGAGATGGGTAAATTTTGGGACACCACTGATTTCTGAGTTCACATTATTACCTATAACAAAACGTCCATTCCTTTTTTTGTGTCTAACCATTTTCCATTTTTGCCCACTATTATTTGTAGCTGAATTTGTATTCTCAATATTTATCAAATTTTCATCGTTTGTTAAATTAATAATATCTGAACATTTTGCTTCCGTTTGTATTTTTAAAATATCAGCTGATAATTGTTTATTATTCTTGATTAAATAAACAACTTGTTTATTTTTATTTATAACATTTTTAAAGACAGTTTTTGTTGGGGAACTCCTTTCTTTATCAACAGCTAGACTTTCATTAACAGCAATATTTTTTGCGGGTGTAGTTTTTTTGTTTTTTGGGTATTCTTTACTGCTAGGCTGTATCGGTCGTTCAAAATTGAGGTTTCTGTTAGAATTGTTTATTAAATTCATATTTTGTTGAGTAGATGGCGACTGGTCAGTTAATTTCATATATTTTAATAAATCTAGTTGTTCTTTTAGTAAATTTATCGTTATTTGTTGATTTGATTTTACAATATCATTCTGAATAATAATTTTCTTTAAGCACCTGATTTCAGTTATCCTCGGATCCTCATCGTCAGCCTCTTTATCCAAGATTTCGTTTGATGGATCACTTAACCTAACACTTTCATCACAGCATATAACTGTTTCTTCGTCGATATATTTTATACATTTTGATTGCTTCAGGCAGCCACTATGTGATAACGTTCCACATTTTGCACATAACAGACCACTTTGTGGAACTTTTAGGCACTTTTTACAGCACTTAACTACCGAGTCGTAAACACGACCGTTTCTCTGAGGAGCCATCTTGGGTTTGCCGAGGGCAGGCAATAATAGGCTTTTATTTGCTCTGTTAGATATGTGCATAACCTTTTCTTGAGTTTCATTTAGTCTAGTAAAACACATTTGTGTTGCAAGTAATGCTCCAAGTAATTCTCAGTGTATGTCTCTAGCAAAATATCTAGCACTTTTTTGTACTTTTTGTCGATCTGCTTGAGGTTTTAACATTCCAATGCATGTAGGAAAACTGGAAAGACTAGGTATATAAACACTCTAATTTTAGTCTATAATCAATGAAACACATATATGTATGTTGTGATGTTAAATTCTTTTGATTTTTTAATGATCTGCCGTACGTTTAATATTTGTCTTCTAGTAAAATGACCAGGGTTGGTCGAACCCAGGTTTTGTGACCTGTGGTGGTGTGGTCGAAGCACTGCTTTCGTATATGTATATATATACAACAGTTATACATAACAATAATAAATTTAACATTTTGACAAACATCCTTACATACTTTCCCTGATGATGCTTATGAAAATAGGCTTAATCTTTTGGATAATGTAAAAAGAGTAATACTTTATCTATCAGCTGTTTACCCAATGATTTCCCTCCTTTGAATTTAAATTTAAGTCAGCATTAACCAATTTTCGTTATATATATATATATATATATATATATATATATATATATATATATATATATATATATATGTGTACATATATATATAATATATATATATATATATATATATATATATATATATGTTATATGAGAAAATATTAACCTTGAACTAGCTTAAGTTCGCCGACTTCAGATTTCATCATCTCATTCTCATAGAAACAGCTGACCTCGCAGTAGAACTTTGTACGAACCGTTGGCCAATATTCATGGGAACAGCGATTCAGCACTTCATACCAAACCTATAAATTACCATTCTCAGATGCCGGGACCACTCTTAGCTGCAACTTCGACCAGTCCAGTTATGAGTCATTTTAAATTAATTTAAATTTGTACTATTATTTAATATTTAATTTGTAACAAATAAAGTTCTTTTTTAAAAAGTTAAACTCGTGATTAGTGATCTAACAATTGGCGCAAAGTCAGCAGGATCCGAAAAACGTTGCTAGAACACGTGTACACTCACTGGCAGCGGCGGATTCTCATCCCTTAAGGGAACAAAGAATCTACGGAAGTCCTCACTCCTGTGATCTACGGAAGGAACACCTAGTGAAGCCCCTGGTAGCCGAGCAGAGAGAACAAGACGACCCTTAAAGAAGAAGACATCTCCGAACAACCTCACTCCTGTAATCTACGGAAGGAACATCTAGTGAAGCCCCTGGTAGCTGAGCAGAGTGAACAAGGCGTCCCGATGTTCTTCTTTATGTAAGTGGATTTTGAATCATCTCGTTAATAATTTTGTTTTAATAATTTACGAAATTGACTATACTGCAAGTCAATTAATCAAGATACAAAAAAATAATACAAGTTGATTATCTAATATTTGAAATTATTGATATTGACATATTTCTTTTATACTATTTTATAATTACTGATATTTTATTCACATATTTTTTTTTACTTGCTATATTTTTGGTATATTTTCTCTTGACATATTTTTATTTGACATATTTGATACATTTTTACTTGAAATATTTGATACATTTTTTATTTGATATTTTAAATTGATACATTTTTGTCCTTTATATATACCACCACATTTTTTTTTCTCCCTTATATACTGATATATTTTATACTTCTTCATACTTCTATTTTTCATTTCCGTTTCAAAATATCTCGAAAAATGCCCGAGACACGTTCCCAAACTCAACAAGAAATCGAACCATACAAGCGTTCGGAAATATTTTCCATTATCCCAGAATTTGAAGGCGATCCGATTTCTCTTTCTACATTTTTAGATGCGTGCGACTGTGCCTTTAAAATGGCCACAGGCGATCAGCGCGTTCTGTTAACGATTAACGTAATAAATAAACTTAAAGGTAAAGCTGCACAGCTTATTAATTCTAGAAAACCACTTTTGTATACAGAAATAAAACAATTATTAAATCTACATTTCGGAGACAGTAGAGACCTGACCTCCTTAATACAAGACTTACAAAGACTAAGACAACTATCTAGCGAATCTCCTCTAACTTTCTTTAACCGCTTACAAGTTCTGAATGCAAAAATGCACGCCTCGATCCAAGTAGCAAATTTATCCCCAGATCAAAAAACCGCCTAATGTGACTTAATCGATACCATGGCCCTAAACAAACTTTTAACCGGTTTAGAACCCCGTCTAGGACAAATTATTAGGGCTAGTAATCCAAAAGATCTCATTGAAGCAAGCAATCGTATTAGACGCGAACTTCAATTGTCATATTTTGAAGAACAAAAATCTAATTCTAGATCGACTATTCCTAAACCCCCTCAACCAATGAAAAGACCCTCATCTCAGTTTACAAAATGTACAAATTGTGGCCGCATTGGTCATCTAAATACTGAATGCCGCTCTTCACGTTTCGTAAAGCCAAACCAAACTTTTTATAGGCCACACGGTTACCAAAACCAATATAATAATGGACCTAATAACTATCAAAACAATCAGAACCCTAATAGGAATCAATATTCTTCCAACAATCCAAATTTCAACCAACAGAGACCTTCCTTTTCATCTCAAAATCAAAATCAAAATCGTCCATCTGTTATTCAAAGAAACCCAAACTTCCAACGTGCACATGTCTTAAACGAATACCCTGACGAAATAACTACTAACTATTATACAGATGATTACTACACAGATAATTATTATTTTACCGATAACTACGAAAACTATGACACAGATTATTATACAGAAAATAATCTACAAACTGATAACTTTTACGAAAAGAATAACACACAAGATTATCAAAATTTTCTTTCACTTCCGAATCAAAATCATCCTCCCAATCATACGAACCACTCAACGGATATTACGAATATCCAAGAACAAATTCAAGCACTCAACTTGGACGACTTTCATCCGAACCTCAATTTTCCCGAACAGACATTCATGTAACCCCATTTCATACAATGAGTTCCAAAAATTTATATTATATTAACGATGCTACCAACACTTTTAAACTTTTAATTGACACAGGTGCTGGAATCACTGTTTTCAAAGAAAACACAGCACGCAATTATCATAATAGATTTCCTGAAAACGTTACTATTCAAGGTATAATTGATCAAAAATTGTTAATAACAGAATCTGTCCTAATTCCCTTCACTGACAATAATCCTCACAAAGTCTTTATTTTCAATTTAGACATTGATTTCGATGGCATAATAGGCCTAGACTTTCTAGATCATTATGAATGCGTAATAGATCTTAAATCCCGACAGTTGCATACAAATTTTAAAACTGTCACCCTTCACAAAGTAGGACACGAGACAAACACACCTCAAGACAAAATACCGACACACCCTACAGAAATAAGACAAAATGAACCTAAAATAAAAATTAAATCAGATTCTAAACAGGAATCAAATTTAAAATACCAAAACCCTATAAATGAAAAATACACTATCATAAAAAACCGAGATCAAGACAAAAATCTTGAAAGACCGGAGAGAAAACGAATAAAAGGAACAAACAGAATTACCATTGACAGCCGGACCGAACAAATATGCAAACTAAAATGCAACTTATTAAATACAGATGCCATATCATCAGCTCAAGAAATAGAAAAAGTAAGATTACCTCATGCATTAGTCCATGTAGACGAAAATGGAGAATTCCTAACTTCCGTCCTAAATGCTAATGCAATGCCGAAGACAATCGAATTTTCAGATATTTCAATCGCACCCTTCAAAAATTCCGAGACAATCCTATCTTACAACGGAAATGATTTTGAAGAACCCGTACTAGATAGAACACGAATAATTAGAGAACAACTAAGAATTGATCATCTAAATTGCGAAGAACAAGAACTAATTCTAGATATATGTACTGAATATGCAGATGTATTTTATGTCGAAGGCGACAAACTGACCTTCACAAACGAAATCAAACACAAAATCGAAACAAACAACGCTAAACCTATCTTCACTAAATCTTATAGATATCCACAAATACATAAGGAAGAGGTAAAGACGCAAATTAATAAAATGTTAGAAGAAGGAATAATCCAGAAAAGCGTCTCGCCCTGGTCGAGTCCAGTCTGGGTCGTACCGAAGAAATTAGATGCGTCAGGAAAACAAAAATGGCGAGTTGTTATTGATTATCGAAAACTTAACGAACTCACAGTACAAGACCGTTATCCTCTACCACAAATATCAGAACTATTGGACCAACTAGGAAGGTGCCAATACTTCACAACACTAGATTTAGCGTCTGGATTTCAACAGATCGAAATCGAGCCACAAGACATCCAGAAAACGGCCTTTTCCGTCGAAAATGGACACTACGAATTTGTGCGCATGCCATTCGGACTAATGAATGCTCCATCTACTTTCCAAAGAGTAATGGACAACATCCTTTTAGGAATACAAAACGAAAGATGCTTAGTGTATATGGATGACCTAATTATCTACTCACCCACTATTCACGATCACATGTCACGACTAACAGAAGTTTTTAAAAGGTTACGAAAAGCAAACTTAAAAATACAGCCAGACAAGTGCGAATTTTTAAGAAAAGAAGTAGCATATTTGGGTCACCTTGTAACAGAAAATGGTGTAAAAACAAATCCAGTTAAAATATCTTGCATCAAAAACTTCCCGGAACCAAAGAACACCAAAGAAATAAAATTATTCTTAGGCCTAGCCGGTTACTACAGAAGATTTATTCCAAACTTTGCCAAAATTTCTAAACCACTTACGAAACTTCTTCAGAAAGACGTACCTTTTATTTTTAATTCTGATTGCAAAGAAGCCTTTAACGAACTCAAAAATATTTTAACTTCAGATCCAATACTTATATATCCCAATTTTGAGGAACAATTTTTACTAACAACTGACGCTAGTGCATTCGCGATTGGAGCCGTTCTATCGCAAGGCCATATTGGAAAAGATTTACCCATAGCTTATGCCTCCAGAACATTATGCGGTGCCGAAACAAAATATTCGACTATAGAGAGAGAACTTTTAGCTATCGTATAGGCAGTCAAACATTTTAGACCATATCTTTTTGGCCAAAAATTCACCCTTATTACCGATCATCGACCCCTTACATGGCTTTTCTCGATAAAAGATCCCGGAAGCTGATTAGCGCGTTGGCGCCTAAAGCTCGAAGAATACAATTATAAAATAGAACATCGCGCAGGAAAAATAAACAGGAATGCTGATGCCCTCTCAAGGATAAAGATTAACCATTTCAAGGATTGTGCAAACTTTCAATCAAAAATCTCATTACATGCATCGAATGAAGATGACACGGAAACTCAAGAAAACGAAAACGACGATGAAGAAAATATAGAAAAAATGTCCGAAGAACTTGACAAGTTTATCGAACTGTATAGAACTAAATCAATAATCGACTATTCAAAAATTGAAACATCGAATACGGACTTATTAGACAAATCCAACAAAAATATTGTTACATTTTTTTGGCAAAATAAACTTGAAGAACTCCACGAGAAAATAATGGATGACATATTCGAAGAAAACATGGAATATAGTAACCGAAGAATTAATATTGTACACAGCAAAACTATAAAAGATCGAAAATATTTTATTATACCATTACCGTTTGATCCCGAACGAGTAATATTACATTTATTTCTTATACTTTTTGCAAATAAAGATCAATTCGATGAATCAAAAATATATTGTGTCGAAAATAATCTCGAACTGCCTATCCTAAAGATATTTTCGTATATTTTTGCTGACAAAGAATTAAAATTAAGAATCTGTCAAAATATAATTAAAACAGCCAGCGAAGACGAAATCCCTCAAATTTTAGATCAATACCATTGTGGTAAAAACAATTTACATCGAGGAATAAACGAAACTGTCAGAAGAATAAAGCAGAAATACAATTGGAAGAATTTAACAAAATATGTAGAGAAATTTGTAAAAGCATGTGAAATTTGCCAAAAAGTTAAGATTTGCAGGAAAAACTTAAGTGGACCATTAGTCATAACAGAAACTCCAAAAACACCATTCGAAAGAATAAATATGGATATATTCGAATACCCTACTAGGAACTACGCTTTAACTATTCGTGACGAATTGACAAAATTCACGCAAGCCTATCCTTTGGAAGACAAAAAGGCAGTAACAGTAGCCAACACACTCCTACTCTTCTTTCAACACTATGGAACACCACTAAGAATTCATTGTGATTGCGGTCGAGAATTCGAGAATGCTATAATCAAAGATCTATGCGAATTATACGACATCAAACTAACATTTTCTAGTGTTAACCATCCACAATCTAATGGGTCTGTGGAAAGATTTCATGCCACACTCTCAGAAATGATTAGAGCAAATCAAGCCGAGAACCCAAACGATCATCCCTTCACTATACTTCCTTATGCAATAATATGCTATAACAACACAAAAAATAAGACCCACGGTTTCACACCATATGAACTTATATTTGGGCACACTGCAGGCCGACCACCAGAAACTCTATACAATCAAAAAACACTCATGAGCAAATATATTCGAGACCTGAATAATCGCATGGAATATTTTTACAAAGTAGCCAAAGCAAAAACAGAAAGACAGAAAAAAAAGGCGAAAGTAAGATTTGAAGAGAATATTTCAGAACGAAGACCTGATTTTAAAATTGGTGACAAAGTTTACGTAAAGGAATCCCAAATTAAATCAAAATCGGATAATCTTTTTAATGGACCTTTCGAAATTCAAGAAGTTTTTACAAATTCCGCAATTATCCTTAACCCCAAAACTAACCAAACCTCTAAAGTAAATTTTGACAGACTGAAACCTTATTTTGAATAATTTTCCTTTACAGATTCTATGGACTCCTTTCTATCGTTCAATCCCAAATTCTCCTTACTCCAATTAATAACACAATTGGAATATTTTTTCATGAAAAAGGAACTATACGAATATCTAACGACAAATGGACTTTACTTGTTTACAAAGAATTATTCCCTATCAAAACTACAATATCCAACAATGACAGAATTTTGGAAAACCTATTAGAAAAATTTATTAACGTTGATACACCGAGAAAACTTGCCTTTCAAGCCGAAGTACAGACACATGTTAGTCTGCTAAAACAAATCTCAAACTCCGTTAACTTAAAATATAAAGAAATAACCTCCGACACAGTACCTTATAATAAACGCCTAAAACGCGGTTTAGTAAATGGTATTGGAACAGTCTGGAAATCTATTACTGGAAATTTAGACGCCTCTGACGGCGAATACTTTAATAAATGTATAAATAAGATAAATTCCGATGAAACTCAAATTGAAAATCTCCTAAAAAATCAAATATCTGTTACCACTTCAGTTATAAGAACTTTCAACACTACAATTCAAAAATTGCAAATAGACGAAGAAACCTTTAACAAAGACTTAAAAACTATCGAGACTACACCTCTGGACATTAAAAATGACATCTCCTTTTACCAAGCACAATTACAAATACTAGATTTATGTGAGTCCTTATTGGAAAGTTACGTATTTTTAGAAAATTATTTAAAAATATACTAAATTCTATCACATTCTCTCGCCTGCAAATTCTACATAGTTCTATTATTTCGCCCATAGACTTATTGGACGCATTAAAAGAAATCTCACAGTCATTACAAAATAACGTATTGCCTCTACCCACTTATATGTCAAATATAGCTCAGTATATTGACATAATAAAACTACAAGCTTATCAGCTTGAATCAAAAATTGTCTTCGTTCTCGAAATTCCGTTAGTTGATCCCGAAATATTCACCTTGTATCAATTATATTCAATACCAATATTAGATAATCAAACTGGTTTTCATCATATACTTTCAACTGTTCATAAATACATTGCGCGAGATGATGATTCAATTTCATATGTCTTACCCATGGACACCGAAAAATGCAAACAAATCAGTCAAAACCAAAGAATGTGTACAGACATTCTTCCGTACCCCATAGACACAGATGCTATATGTGAAGCCCAGCTTTTGAAACCTCTCAGCAACTTACCAAAAACTTGCCAGATGTCCATGCTCTTGGCACAAGGTTACAATGTACAGGAAATCGACCGAAATTTATGGTTGCTAACCATTTCCAATCTATTACCGGTAACTATCAAATGTGCAAGAAAAGAAGTCACTACACAAATAATCAAAACAAATTCAATCTTAAGATTAATTCCCGAATGTATTGCATTCATCGGCAGTACCAGAATTCATGCTAGAGACCAAATTGAGAAATATACAAATATCACGTATAGAAGTCACCCAGTCAACGTACCCTACAGATGCTGTGACCATTTTGAGACATAGAATCACCTGTCAAAATTGAAACCACTAAAATTCAGTAAAATCAACGTAGATGACTTAAATATTGCACAACACAAATTGGACCAATATTCAGAAGAACTGGACCATATTATGAGCCAATCATTCATTGAAGAGCATCTACCCTTATTCACTATATCAACCTTATCCCTGATTATTATCCTAGTTATTCTTTACCGTTTCTGCAAATACCGAACCAAAATATTCCCAAAAATTGCAATCTCCTTGTCCCAGGATCAGCCTCCAACTTCATTACCACGCAGAAATTCCATTAGACAGAAACTTCAAAGCTTAACCTCCTTCAGAAGAAGACCCAATGTCCAAGAGGAAAGCGAAGCAGAAACACCAATTACTTTGTAAAAGTCAAAGCAATGGCATTGACTTTTCACTAATAAGGGGAGCTGTTATATGAGAAAATATTAACCTTGAACTAGCTTAAGTTCGCCGACTTCAGATTTCATCATCTCATTCCCATAGAAACAGCTGACCTCGCAGTAGAACTTTGTACGAACCGTTGGCCAATATTCATGGGAACAGCGATTCAGCACTTCATACCAAACCTATAAATTACCATTCTCAGATGCCGGGACCACTCTTAGCTGCAACTTCGACCAGTCCAGTTATTAGTCATTTTAAATTAATTTAAATTTGTACTATTATTTAATATTTAATTTGTAACAAATTAAGTTCTTTTTTAAAAAGTTAAACTCGTGATTAGTGATCTAACATATATATATATATATATATATATATTATATATATATATATATATATATAATATATATATATATATATATATATATATTTATATATATATACATATATATATATATATATATATATATATATATATATATATAAATATATATATATATATATATATATATATATATATATATATATATATATATATATTCTTGATTCATATATTTAGAAAAACCTTTTTGAAAATAAATATGCAGACATCTGTTTTAAAATTAAGATCTATATCAAAATATGTTTACTCTAGTGAAAAAAGCGTTTATAGCAATAAAGAACTATTAATAAATCAATTTATTTAAAAGGACAAATGGAGATATAAGAATATTACGGACAAATGTACATTGAAAATAATAATTCGGTTTCGAGGTAATCCTAATATTAAAATTTATTTGTAAGCGGTTGTCTCTGTCGATAAGTAAAAAAAGATTTGGGTATTAGTAAGAAATATTTGCACAATTTTTTTAAAATAAGAAAGTTGGGTAAATCGTTTTCTAGAAGCCGAGAACAATTTTATATATGTATATATATTATATTATATATATGTCGATTTTGATTATTCCAAATGGTCTAGGATGACGTATATTTCGTGTCAACAAGAAACCGGTAGATATTTTGTTGGTATAGTAGGACGAAGTTAGGAGAGAAAAAATAGGATTGGTCAAAGAAAAGAGGGGTCAAATATGTCTTCTCTTGGAGTGTTGCGATTGGTCAAGAAAGATATTTTAAGGAAATAGTAGGAAAGAAACCGAGGTGTGAATTTGCAACAAAAACACAAGTAAAGGAGTTTGGTACGAGATTCAAAAGAGAAAAGATGTTTTTGATTACTTCGTAAAATAAAAAAAAATAATATTATTGGTTTTTGTCGGCTAGAAAAGTGAGTATAGTGAAAGAAAGTTTGAGAAGTTTTCTGTTAGCAGCCAAGCAGTGCAAGCAGGGATTTCAAAAAGTTTAAAATTGTAAGTTCTTCAAACACAATTAATTTGAGGCTAGGATGTCTATCTTTCTAAGAAGACACCAGATGCAAACATTATATTACAATATACGGGAGTATTTGATGGTGGAAAAAAAAGAGCTCTATATGAGAAAAGGGCCACTCTTACTGTGGTCGAGTGGACGAAAATGCTGATTCCGAACATAAGAGATTGGATGTAGTGTGACCACAGGCGACTGGATTATTTCCTGACGCAGGTGCTCATAGGATCCCTTGTGTTTTAGGACTACCTCTCTAGGTTCAGAAAGACTGACACAAATGAATGCCTATACTGTGGACACTCGGACACAGTGACACATACGATGTTAGATTGCAGCAGATGGATAGTAGAAAGGAACAGAATGGAAAGAGAGAGAGAGACGTGTGAATTATGTTACAATAAGAGGAATGATTGAGAGAATGATTGAAAATAAATGAGGTTGGACTAACATACACAAGTATATCCTTGCAGTGATCAAGAAAAAAGAAGCGGAAGTAAGGCAACTGGACCAGATTATATGAGTTAGAATGGCTAAGAAGTTTTAAATTATAAATTAAATTTTTGTAAATTTTTAAAAGACATTCACACAAAGTTTAGGTCCTACGGCGATTGCCGCTTCCCGCATTTCAGCCTCCATCTTTTCCTATCTCTCCAATCTCCCTCTTCTAAGCCTCTAGATTGCATTGCTTTTGTAATTTCTCTTCTCCAGGAATTTGGTGGTCTTCCCCTTTTCCTTCTTTCTGGCGGAACATACATTAAGGCTTTCTTTGGCCACCGCTCCTCCTCCATTCTCATCACGTGACCATACCATTGTAATTGCCTTCCTTGTATTCTATCTGAAAGAGTATCTCTAATTCCTGTACCGTTTCGTATTTCCTCATTCCTGATTCTTTCCATTCTCGATACTCGACATGACCTTCTAAGATAATCCATTTCCACAACGTCTACTTTATCTCGTTCATTCTTTGTCATCGTCCAACATTCGGCACCATATGTGGTAATTGGTTCTACAATTGCTCTGTATACGCGAAGTTTGGTATGCATCTTTATTTTATTAGACCACAGTAATGAATTCAGTATTCGGATGCATTTTTTCCCTTGGGTTATTCGGTTTTGTACATCTATCTTAACTCTGCCATCTGCTGATATGATGCTTCCTAGATATTTATACTGGTTGCAGCCTTTTATGACTGCGTTTTCAAGCCTCAGATCTGTGGTATTTCCTCCAATTTTTAAATATTCTGTTTTGCTTATGTTTACAGTAAGCCCCCATTTGGCATATTCCTCAATAATTTTCGATTCATATAATTTATATCTTTTTAATCGGTTGCAACCACCACCTGATCATCTGCAAACAGCAATGTATACAGAGTTTCTTGTCCCACTTCGATGCCCATAAATCTGCATTTATTTCTCCAATTCCTCAATGCTTCTTGGACGTATATTTTAAAGAGTGTCGGTGACAAACAGCATCCTTGCTTTAGGCCTTTAGTGACTTTAAATTCATTTGAGGTTCTGGTTCCAATTTTTACACAACTAACTGCATTTTCGTACAATTTATATATCGCTCGGATATACGTCGAATCCAATCCGGACCTTTTGAGGACCTCAAACATTTTCTTTAACGGGACACTATCATATGCTTTCTCAAGGTCTATAAATACCAAATGGGTCTCTCTACTTCTTTCGACACGCTTTTCAATTATTTGTCGTAGGATAAATATATTATCAAGGCAGGATCTCCCGGTACGAAAGCCGCTTTGTTCTTCAATATCTTGTATCTGTCTTTCAACCCTCTTCTTTAATATTCTGCCGTACAACCGGCCCACAGAGCTTGTCACACTAATACCCCTATAATTGGAACAGTCTCTTTTATTCCCCCTCTTATATATGGAGCTTATATAAGATTTATTCCAATCTTTAGGAATTTCCTATTTAAAAATATTTTGTTAGTGGTTAAATAGAAACTGTTTTTCACATCAATTTCTAGAACCGAAGAGCACGTTAAGAAAATGTGATCAGTGTGTTGTGGATGTTAACAATTTATGGTATGATTTTTTTTTGTACCAATCTTATGTTGGTACGTGCCTTTTATTATTTATATTTTTTAACAGTCCTTTCGATCCTTACACTTACAAATACAAAAATTAAGATACTGAGCCACGAAAGTAACCTGAGACAAATCAAATTATAAACAAGATCTTTGATTTAAAATTTATATTTTTGCTTACCAGAAACATTTATTAACACAACTTTAATGCGAGTTTACAGTAAAATAAAGGTAGAAGGTAAAAAGTATCGGCATAGCTCGCAACAAGGGAAAAAATATGTTTATAAAATGAAAGACAACCGTAAATATGTATTTCTGACTACTTGGTCATTATCAGTCGCTGCAGCAAAGTTAACATATTGTTAAAATAAGTACACATTGCTCTTGTAGTGATCCTTTTTCAAGTTATATATATATATATATATATATATATATATATATATATATATATAGATATATATATATTAATATATATTATATATATATATATATATATATATATATATATATATATATATATATATATATCTATATATATATATATATGTATATATATATATATATATATATATATATATATATATATATATATATGAGCTATGAGTAAATTTGAATGATATATATGTAAGTATAGGGTTTTTATCGCGGTTCTCAAAGAATTAGTTTGTAAGTACTTTTTTAAATTATCTTTAATATACCTATTATGAAACAAACCTATCTATCTAATATAAGCAATATCAATTTAAAACAATCTATCTAAAATTTGAAATTCTTACAATTATTAAATTATTAACAAAATTTGGTACCTTCTTTCACTGAACGCCTAAAGTTTTTCCAAAATTAAAGTTATTATCACCACTCGATATTTTCTTACTCAGCTTTGGTTATCCAACAATTTTAATATGTTTCTTCTTAATTATCTCCACTCACCATATAAACATATAAATTTATATTCTTGAAATTTCCATAAAATGTACATTCAAATATACTGGATCTTGTGGTTGTATTATTGAATGCTTACTTCAATGAATTACCTTCATACTATCACTATATTACTGTAGTAATAATTAATCTCAACTGTATTGGACTTAATAATTCATTTAACTTAATCAATCCCTTTTTCTAGCTAATAATCTCTTCATAACCTCATAAATTCTTGTTAAATCTTCTTTGTAATTAATAATCACATGTAACTGACTTAATAATCCTTGAATTGTTATAACTAACTTCTGAATAATAATCTTGTAACTGATTTTATTTCTTCTAACTAACTCACTTAACTCAATTAATAATCTTCTTTTAACTAAATTCTTGAATTATAACTTTACTGACTCACTTTACTAACTGATTAATCAACTGTAACTAATCATAATCTGTAACTAACTAACTAACTTCTAACTGATAACTGAACAAACTTCTAACTGAAAACTGACTGACTTCTAACTGATAACTCACTGACTTCTAACTGATAACTTACTGACTGACTGATGATAACTGATTCCTCCTGTTCCAAATTACATGGTATATATAGCTTTCCTCTGTTCCAGACTAATCTAGCAATAAATAATGTTCGAACCATTCTATTTTTTCTATCTGAACATTCTGGAATAAATGGAATGATTTTTTGTCTATGACGTATTATGCAAATAGTCTCATTGACATTTCTAGAGTTTTCTATGTACAATTTACTTGACTTTAGGCTCTCCAGATCAGAATTAGACTATTATATGTAACTTAAACATTTATATTAAATATATTTTTACTATTTTACATCCACAATTATATTCTAAATTAACATTACAAAAATAAATAACCCCACTTTTCCATCTGAACGTTAAAGAACACAGTGTATGTTTGGTTGCATATGCACATGGCTGACTTAAACATATCTAATATTAAATAAAATAAAATAAAAAACTTCTTAAACTTAATTCTTATGTTAAGTTCTTAAAAATACCCTCATATAATTATTTTTTAATAATATTATCTAGTATATAACTTATAAATTATGTCTTTAATTACTATTTAAATAAATTTATTAATTAACATTGTATATCTGGTTGTATATATTTCTATGTTAATTTATTGTATTTCTGTTCTCATTATAATACCCCAAAATTAACTTTAAAATAAATAATTTGTTTATTATTTTTTTAAAATTAATTTTCCTATTCATACACATTTGTAAATATATTAATTAATATAATTCAATAATTTAATTTTTTATTTAAAATTTCCTTTAACTACGGCTATGTATAGTTTGTTTCATGTCAACGATCAAATTGACATGTCAAATGACAAATGTCAAATCATATGTTTATTTAACTAATAAGTTTCTACACAATGTTTGTTTATTAATAAACTAGATTTACGAAATAATTCTTTCTTTTGGTTCAAAAAACTTTCTTTAGTATAAATGGTAAGTTTTACTTTTCATCTGTTAGTATAAAAATATTTACAAAATTAATCTTTTGGAGATATATAACCCCAATTCAAATTATATTATAAATTATTGTAAAATATATGATAGTGATTTTATACCTAACTCTAATTAAAATTATGGTTTTTAGGACGCAAACAAAAGACAAATTCAACAGCTGCTCAAAACATGATGTCAAATTAACAATTGATACCTTATCCCACAATGATTAGATTTACCATTTGTTCTGTCAACAAACAAAATTGTCTAATGGAATAGAGTTAAGTGTTTAGTGAACTGTTTGTCATGATAACAGTGTTAAAAGTATATAAAACATTACTCAATATCTCTATGATATTTAAAAATATTATTAGTATGAAAAATTCCTCTTAGTTTATTCTGTGCATCTATCAACACAGTCGGTCAGATAGCTCAGAGGCACAGAATAATAAACAAACAGAATACCCACTCTCCACGGAAAATTAAGTACGCGCATCTCCTCCGCGCAGACGTTCCGCCATGTTTTAGGAGGATTTTAAAGAAATTAGTGTTGTTTATGTGGTGTACATGGAAAAATTAACCAGGTTTATTTGACTTACGGCAATCATAGACATACTATACAATTATATTAACATTGTTAAATATAATAACATAAATATAATATAATTAAACATAAATATAAACAATTACATAACCACACAAATCATATGTCTGTGTCCTCCTAAAACATGGCGCGCGTGCTGAAAAACTTCAAAGGCGGCATCTGAGAGTGGCCCTTCTGATTGTTTATTATTCTGTGTCAGAGGGCTATGCGGCTGCCTCTCATTCGCTTCACTGTCGAATGGTTCAGTGGATGTGGGATCGAGCCCCAGCTCGGTGTACAGAAAACAAAAAGTCTAACGCAGCAGTTTAAAATTCTAGATGAATCTGCGGCTTAGACTAGAATATGCTGGGATCTGATCGGCCTATGGTGGAGCAGTACGGCAAGAAATAAGGGCTTGCGGCTCGGTGATACTCCTCCATAGATCCCTACCGGGCGGGCATAACGCCTCAAAAACCGGATATATATATATATATATATATATATATATATATATATATATATATATATATATAATATATATATATATATATCTATATATATATATATATATATATATCTATATATATATATATATATATATATCTATATATATATATATATATATATATATATATATATATATATATATATATATATATATATATATATATATCTATATGACTTACCAAAACGTAAAACGTGACACAGACATTAACGAACTGACATATAAAAGTTGATATCTGATATCTGATTGTTTACTGTCATTAGTATATAATTATTTTTATATGGGCGTATCGTTGATGTTTTCGAAAACGGTAAGGTGGAGATATGTTATGACTTTAAGAGCTTTTTATGATGTTATATTATTATTGTTTAAATCAGATTGAAATATATTTTATTTAGGTTTTGTGTATCTTTTTTTGTCATTTATTGCGTTGGTGTTTCTTTTTATTTCTATTGATTCGTATATCTCCCTTTTCTTTTTGTTTTTTTCTGTTTTTAAAATTCTGATTTTTTCAAAATCAAATTTATGCTTCTTCCCGCTTTCATGTTTTGTGAGCGCAGTGACGTTGTTCTTGTCGTATTTGTGAGAACGAATTCTGGATTGAAGCAGTTGACTGGTTTGACCGATATAGACACCTTCACAGTTAGTACATGGTATCTCGTAAACAACATGTGATTTTTTAAGTTTTGGAGTTTGTGTTTTTAGTTTTGTGAAATATTTATTTAAGAGATTGTTGCCTTTATGGGCCACTGTTATATTATGTTTGGCTAAAAGATTTGTTAGTTGTTCAGATAAACCTTTTATATATGAAAGAGTTGTATAAGTGGTTTTGATACTGTTTCTGAACAGTAACTCGACTGTTTCCATATTTGTTATTGAATATAGATGTTAAAGCTTGGTGATCTGTTTCTGTAGTAAATTCATTACCCAACAAATAAAATCTTAATTTTGTGACACAGTGTATGATACTAGCTAGTTCTAGTTCTGACACTGAATAACCTTTTTCATGTGGCTTTGTAATTCTTGATATGAATTGTATCGGGTATTCAACCCCATCATGTATTTGTAGTAATACCCCTGATAATCTTTCTATTGAGGCATCTGTTCTTAATATGAATGGCTTTGTATAGTCAGGATGGTATATTTTTAAATTTGACAGAAAAATATTTTTGATTTCTTGTAGTATTTCCTCAGTAGTTCAAGTAATGGAATTTCTTTTATACTTGGATCTGGTATCATCCTTTTTTAAAAATTAATTATTCCAATAAATCCTCTTAAATTGTGTGGTGTTCTATATTCCTGAATAACCTGTGTCCGTTCTGGATCCATTTCAATTCCCTTAGTATTTAGTTTATAACCTACATATATTACTTCTTTTTGAAAAAATGTACATTTTTCTTGATTTATTTTTAGTCCAACTTTGTCTAATATGTGCATTATTATTTTTAGGTGTTTCGCATGCTCTTCAGCAGTTTTAGAAAAAATTAATATTTCATCAATGTAATGAATTACAAATTGTTTATATTGATCCAAAATATCATGAAGACATCTACAAAGAGCACTGCAAGATGATTGAAGGTCGAATGGTACTACTTTGAATTGATATTCTACTCCATCTATCTGAAATCCTGTATATTGTCTACTTTTTCTTTCTAGAGGTATTAACCAAAAACTATGCTGTAAATCGATTTTAGTGAAAAATGACATTCCTGTAATTCTTCCTAGTATTCCATCTATGCTCATTAGTGCTTCAAATTGCTTTTCAGTGATCTTGTTAATATTCCTTGCATCCAAACATAGCCTGACTTCACCTGATCTTTTTCGTACTACCACTGTAGGGTTAATGAAACGTGTATCTGCCTTCTCAATGATTCCATCTTCTAACATATTATTTATTGTTCTATTTACTTCTTCTCTGTATTTATATGGTATTGGGTACGATTTTGTTTTAAAATCTTTTACTTTTATACTATGAATATAATTGTGTGCAACTCTATTTTCTTTATTAACAAGTCCCTTGTGTTGCTGCAATATGGAAATGACTATTGATTTATACTCTTCAGGGCAACTTAAAACTTTAATCATATTCTCTTCTTTACAAATAAAATTATTTTTCATTATGTAATCATTATTCATTACAATTATTCTTTACATTATTTTGGGACATCTCGATATTATCAAAATACATTTCTTCTTCATAAACATCATTGGTTTCTTTTAATAATATCCTATCAATTCTTATTTCTTCTTCCTCCTCATCTTTCTGCATAAACTTAATTATTTGCCCTTCCAAAGTTACAACTTTTTCTTCAAAATCTATCTTCACTTTCTTCTTTTCAAATTCATCATTTTCCATTAATATATCAACACATAAATCCTTGACAATAAATCCTTGCATATTAATTTCTTTATTTAGAATATTAATTTTAAAATTGGCTAGTTTATCAATTTCACCCAACTTCTTATGATTTGCACCAACTATTTTAATTTTTGGAATCTTCATTATATCTGATAGTTTTAATGTATTAAAAATAAAATTTTCCGAGACTAAAGTACTTTCTGAACCAGTATCTATCATAATCTTAATCATTTTATTTTTGGCCATAGCATTTATATAAATTAAATTAATAGATTCAATAATTTTATGTTCATCTAAAGAAATAAATTCAGAAGGTTTCTCATAATGACAATGACCACACTTGTAATTCAGAAAGTTTACTGCATAAAATTTGGATTGTTAGAATTATTCTCTAATTGTGTCTGACCATTTGGTTCTAATGTCCTGTGTCTTTCACTACTATGACTTCTACTCATATTTTCCTGCCTTGTACTAATTCGTTCTCTATCTTCGCAGCTTCTGTTCCTTCGTATATGATTTACCTGTCTGTTGTAATTAGGCCGTTCTGTATTTCTCCTATTATTAAAATCTTGTCTATTATAATTAGTATTGTTGTTAACATTTTGTCTATTGTAATAATTAGTACTGTTATTAAAATTTTGTCTATTTTGATTATTATTATTGTTATTAAAATTTTGCATATTATTACCATATCTATTATTATTATATGATTGTCTATACAATTATTATTCTTATTATATTGAAAATTATTATTGTTTTTTCTATTATTATTATCCCAGATTTAGCCATACGGCTCACACTCCCTCTAAGGGGAAAATTCACTCATCCCAGATACCTACGGTATCAAAAGGATTGAGCTCTGGTGGGACTCTTTCCGTGTTATCGAGCCCTAGGTGACTTAGTATGTCGGAGTATCTCCCAGAAATTTTCGTACACATCTGGAGGTCGCGAGGAGTACAGCTTTCTGCATGGCCTTATAAAGATGTTCATTTAGACCCAGCTGTTTTATGTTCGCTAGGAGGTTTTTGGGAATAACACCAGTAGTAGATAGAACAATAGGTACTGTCTGGGTACTTTCCATTCTCCATTGTCTCTTGATTTGAATTTCCAGATCTCTATACTTGGCGATCTTTTCGTTGTATTTAACAAGCAAATTGTTAGTGTTAGGTATCGCCACATCAATAAGTGTTGTTTGCCTGGTAATTTTATTCACTAGTATGAGATCCGGTCTATTATGGGCCACTGGTTGGTCTGTGAGCACAGTGCGGTCCCAGTATAGCTTGTAGTTGTCATTTTCAAGCATTCTGTCAGGGACATATTGATAATAAGGAAGATGGTCGGTTTGGAGAAGTCCCAGTTTGTCAGCTAGTTCTTGGTGGATAATCTTTCCTACTGAGTCATGGCGTTCTTTATAATCAGTACCGACAAATGCCTGGCAGCCACCGGTAAGATGTTTCCATGGTTTCTTGGGCTTGGCATCCATATCGGCATTTGTCATTTTGGACTTGAGGATCTTTAACAATATATTTCAGGTAATTTTTAGTTGGAATAACCTGATCCTGAATGGCAAGTAGGAAACCTTCAGTCTCGGGAAACATCTTTCCTGATGTCAACCAATAGTTCGACGCTGTATTGTCGACATATTCTTGGTTGATCTGTGGTTGTGCACAGATGGTTTGTGCGCATTTCTTGTTCCCTCGGTTTAAGCGGCGTTGTGTCATCTACTGCGTAAATTGCTCGATGTAAAGTAGATGTCTCAGCCTGTACCTGAAAATAAGATCTTAAATTAGCAATTTGTTTATCTAATTGCTCACCTATATCCATAAGTCCTCTTTCTCCTTGATACCGCGGTAATGTTGTTCTCTCTACTGCACTGCGTGGATGATGTTTTTGCGCCTTTGTGAGAAGTGTTCTTACTTTCCGCTGAAGACCCTCTATATCCGTTTTTGACCACTTTATAATACCAAATGAGTAGCTCAGCGCGGAACAGGCGTACGTATTTAATGCCTTAAACAAATTTTTACTATTAAGATATGACCGATTTAGTTGTCTTTTATTATTATTATTATTATTATTATTCATCCTAATATCATTGTTATCATTATTACTTGTCATATTACCTCTTTGTATTCTTTGAATAAAATTGATAAAACTATCTATTGTTTGAATATTTTGTACTGTTACTGTTTGTACAACATCTGCATCAAAATGTCTAGATACGTTTAAAACTGTCTCATCTTCTCTAAGTTGTGGTTCTAAATACTTTGTAACTGTTATCAGCTTTAATGCATAATCTACCATATTAGATCTTAAATTAGGATTATACTTTCCAAAATAAAGAACTTCCCTAAATCTAGCTTGCTCTAATTCACCCCAATAATAATTTAAAAATTTATTTTCAAATGTTTGAAAATTGTCCAAATCATTCTCAACACTGGCAAACTTTAGTTACCGCATTATCACTTAATGTCATTCTAATATAATCTTTAATATCATTTATATTATTCACTAATCTTAATTTATGTTTTAAACTATTTATGTATACTCTAGGATGCAAATTTTTGATATTACCAGAAAATTTAATCCCAGTGGCATTTGTTAAATTTAAGTAAGTTCTCCCTATGTCTCTCATTTGTGAAATATCATCTATTCTCTGTTCCACATTTCTTATTTGATTACTATTTATTTGGATATTTTGTTGCATATTGTCCCATTTTTCTTCTGTGTTTCTCCTGTCTTCGTTCATTTTGACTTCTAAATTACATTTCTGCAACTCTATTTTCTGTTCTATATCTATCATAGTCATATTATCTTGAATAATAACAGCCTCAAGTTTTTTACCTATTTGTTTTTCTATTTGTTTTACAATTTTATTGTTATTATCTTCTATTTTCTTTTCTATTTTTTTATAATTCTCTTCCAATTTTTGTTCCATTTTTTTCATGTCTTCTTTGACTTCTTTTGGATTCTCTTCCATTTTTTCGTATATCTTCCAATTTCTGTTCCATTTTTCTTATGTCTTCTTTGACTTCTTTCGAATTCTCTTCCATTTTTTTCGATTCTCGTCCATTGTCTTATTCATCTGCATCATTAATGACATCAAAGCTGCCATATTGACATTTTCTCCTCTTTCTTGATTCATTTCTACTGAATCTTGTGGAACTTCAACTAAACTCCCCTCTTGTACAGCTTGTGTTTCTATTTCCACATCTTCTTCATTCTTTTTGTTTCTTGTACCTTTTTTCCCTTGAGACATATTGAGACTTTACTTGTTCAAATATACTTAATTAAAAATAAAAGCTATAATTGTTTTTTCTTTTAAATATAATTAATTTAATTATATGAGAGCACTTATCTTTCCAAACTAATTCTTTTAAGTAGAGAGAGCCCCGCGTTGGGCGACAAAAGTGTTATGATGTGTTGTTTCTGTATGAGCTATAAGTAAATTTGAATCACATAATGTAAGTATAGGGTTTTTATCGCGGTTCTCAAAGAATTAGTCTGTAAGTACTTTTTTAAATTATCTTTATTATAACTATTATTAAACAAACCTATCTATCTAGTATAAGCAATATCAATTTAAAACAATCTTTCTAAAATTTGAAATTCTTACAACTATTAAATTATTAACAAAATTTTGTACCTCTCTTTCACTGACCGCCTAAAGTTTTTCCAAAATTAAAGTTGTTATCACCACTCGATATTTTCTTACTCAGCCTTGGTTATCCAACAATTTTAAAATGTTTCTTCCTAATTATCTCCACTCACCATATAAATATATAAATTTAAATCCTTGTAATTTCTATATAATGTACTTTCAAATATACTGGATCTTGTGGTTGTATTATGGAATGCTTACTTCAATGAATTAACTTCATACTATCACTATATTACTGTAGTAATAATTATTCTCAACTGTATTAGACTTAATAATTCATTTAACTTAATTAATGCCTTCTTCTAGCTAATAATCTCTTCATAACCTCATAAATTCTTGTTATTTCTTCTTTGTAATTAATAATCACATGTAACAGACTTAATAATCATTGATTTCTTATAACTAAATAATCGTAACTGATTTAATTTCTTCTAACTCACTTAACTCAATTAATAATCTACTTGTAACTAAATTCTTGAATTATAACTTTACTGACTCACTTTACTAACTGATTAATCAACTGTAACTAATCATAATCTGTAACTAACTAACTAACTTCTAACTGATAACTGAACTAACTTCTAAATACATATATATATATATATATATATATATATATATATATATAAATTTATATAAATATATATATATATATATATATATATATATATATATATATATATATATATATATATTATATTTGTAGTCTCAGCAATTGGTCTGTATATATATATATATATATATATATATATATATATATATATATATATATATATGGTGTTAATCACAGCTGATTAAGTCAGAAGATAAAACCAAGTTAGATTCTTTGGGTAAAAACAGCTGAAAGGATAGGCTAAGTGTACTCTTTAGTCCTTTATTGATCCAATATTTCGTTGATAGTTATCAACATCATCAGGGATAAGCTACAATTAGTTTACATGAAAATTGACAATCTGTTATAAAAACGTTGATCTTACTTACGATTTTGAGAATGTTGCCGTAAAAGCTGGTCAAATTTATAAAATTTTGTGAGAAAAATTGTATAAGTTTTTTTCTCACAAAAGAAAAACAGAAAAAACATGTAATGTTAAAATTCACTAAGACTGGTACAAAGACAATGCACAATTTCAACTAATTGTGTGTAGGACCGAATGTCCTCTCTCGAGAGTTTTACATCTTATTACATATAAGATATATGTAAGTACTATATAACATATAAGATACATATGTTTTTATAACAGATTGTCAATTTTCATGTAAACTAATTGTAGCTTATCCCTGATGATGTTGATAACTATCAACGAAATATTGGATCAATAAAGGATTAAAGAGTACACTTAGCCTATCCTTTCAGCTGTTTTTACCCAAAGAGTCTAAGTTGGTTTTATCTTATATATATATATATATATATATATATATATATATATATATATATTTATATATATATATATATATATATATATTATATATATATATATATATATATTTCCCCATCGTTCCAAAATAATCTAGCAATAAATAATATTCGAATCATTCTATTTTTTCTATCTGAACATTCTGGAATAAATGGAATGATTTTTTGTCTATGATGTATTATGCAAATAGTCCCATTGACATTTCTATGAGTGAGTTTTCTATGTACAATTTACTTGACTTTAGGCTCTCCAGATCAGAATTACTCTATTATATGTAACTTAAACATTTATATTAAATATATTTTTACTATTTTACATGCACAATTATATTCTAAATTAACATTACAAAAATAAATAACCCCACTTTTCTATCTAAACGTCAAAGAACACAGTGTATGTTTGGTTGCATATGCACCTGGCTGACTTAAACATATCTAATATTAAATAAAATAACATAGAAAAAACTTCTTAAACTTAATTCTTATGCTAAATTCTTAAAAATACCCTCATATAATTATTTTTTAATAATATTATCTAGTATATAACTTATAAATTATATCCTTAATTACTATTTAAAAAAATTATTAATTAGCATTGTATATCTGGTTGTATATATTTCTATGTTAATTTCTTGTATTTCTGTTCTCATTATAATATATATGTATAAATATATATATATATATTTATATATATATATATATATATATATATATATATATATATATATATTATATAAATATATATATATATATATAAATATATAAATATATATATATATATAGATATATTATAAATACATATGTATATATATAAATATATACAAATATATATAATATATATATATATATATATATATATATATATATATATATATATATATATATATATAACACTGTTTTTGATGGGTTGGAGTCAATAAAAGGGGCTATTTGTTGACTATTTTTTACTCGAGCTTTCAATTGTGATTACAATTTTTATCAAGAGCTTCTAAAAAATACAAAATGTCTTACAAAGTTGAACTAGAAATAAAAAATTTTTTGTTAACTCACCAAATAAAATTAGTTTTTTATATAAAACTACTGCTTACATATAAAGTAATGCCAATGTTCAAACTGCCATTGATGTTACTTCTGCTGCACTCATAGTATATTGTCTTATGTTCCTCTGTATGAAGTATTGTACGCTTTGCATAACATGTCTTAATTTTCTGCATACCTTTCAGTATCTTATGTTCTGGTTTGCTACAAAGGTAAAAGGTTGTTAGGTCAATACGTATCTGCTGATGCTCCTTGAGATGTTTTCATGACTTCTTATAAGTTTTAAAACTATACAAATCAATATCTTTTTCGACACATCTATTTTATAAATTCTTTTGACATGACGATTTCATAATTTCACATATTTAAATAATGTTTTGCTCACAACATTGTAGTCTGTAAATATTTTTAAGTATAGTCTAACAAGCTTTCTAAAAGACCCATTAATATTCAGCCCAGCGTGGTGTTATTATTAGAGTTGTGAAAGTACATAAGCACAAGATCATGTCATAAAACAGGTAGATCCCTTGTTTTAGGCATTTTACACCTCGGAACAATAACTCTCTTATACCGGGTCCAGTCCAAGCAGACAAAACGAAAACACAATTCTGAAACAAAAACACGATAAATCGGCGACAAAATTTGTCGTCAAAAGACAAAACAAAATTGAGACAAACTGTCCACACCAGAACAACAAAATATAAAAACAAAATTCAGTTGGTGACGTTGTTGTTGTGATTAGTGTTGGTTAACCATGTGGCGTTTTAATAAAGAAAAAAATGAAACTGAAGATTTATTGCTAGCCGCAAGTTGTTTTTTTTTTTGCTCTCATCATCATCCCAGGTTGCTAAACGAAAACCCAAACGTTTTTGGATTAGACCAAGCCTAAACATGCGAGAAAGTTGTTCGATAGACAAATTGTTAGTTCAGCTGCGCGCAGATGATATTGGACTAAGTGGTGAAATTCGATCAAGCTTCAAAATTTTTTTAAGAATATCCACCGAAGATTTTGAGAATCTAATATGCCTTGTTGGTCCTGCAGTTGCAAAAAGACATAGGTACTAACTTTAGAAATGCTATAAGTGTAACAGAACGTTTAGCAATCACTTTAAGATTTTTAGCAACAGGTGATTCCTACCATAACCAAACCATTTTGAACTGAAAAGTTTCCCAGCCCCAGATTTTTTAAGTTTCTTGTAGTTTCGTCTTTCTCTAGCATACTGGTTGTTAACATTCTTTATTTTTTTTTAACACCATTTAGTGGCACATTTAGCGATAAAGAAATTTCCTTTAATGCATCGGCTTTCTTGTAGCGATTTTTATAATCTTTATTTTTAGGGTCCCATAATATCGAATGCTCCCTGTAAATTTCTATTAACTTGCATGTATTTTGTGTATTCCACTTTTTGTCCCCCGACATGTTTAGAAAAATACACTAGTATTTATTTATTCACTACACAACAGAAAAATACACTTGATTTTGATAAAAATTGTACATTCTATTTTCCTACTGCTTAACTCGTTTTGGCACGCACACGCGTCCACACTGCGTCGACAACTGTCGTCAAAAACACAGACAAAACACAGACCCTTTGATCTTTACCGACCTGAGACGGGACCTGAAAAAGTTTTCAAATCTGCAAACAAAACAAAATTGTTTCAGAAATGTCTCATCAAATGTTTTCGATTTGTCGCCACTTTGTCGCGAAACATGAATGTTTTTGTTTTGTCTGCTTGGTCTGGACCCGGCATTAGATAGCTTGTTGCACTATATAGATCAGCTACAGTTCTGGAGATTTCTCAAATTGTTAGATTTTAAATTATATTATTTTAGTGGCATGTTAAAATCTGTATATAAATAAACTTGATATTTTTATCCCATTTTTTTACGTGTACCGAATGATTATAATTCGCTAAAATTTTTCAATTTCTTCAGTTCTCACTTAATGTTGATAGCTTAGTTCAATACTATTTATTTGGGTGCCTTAAAAAAATTGCAACAAAGTGTTAAGTTTTTGTTAACAAAACCTTAAACAGTTAAATTTCTTTTGTATGAAATGGGTCTTTAATTACTGTAGACTGACTTTAAGCTCCTACATTTACTTTAAGGTATATTGTTTAATTGTCAGCATATTTTGTTACTTATTTTTTTGTGTAAAAATACGATAATGATGGTTTGCGGGAAAAATATTTTCACTTTTATTAGAGTAAATAAAAGTAAACCATAATAACCTGGAGGTTAAACTTCCGACAAACTGCAAGTCATTTATCAGAGTATCAAAACTGTTTTAAGAGATCGTTATTTTTATAGCACTATCTGCAAGAATGTAATTAACGTGTTGCGGTTCACTTATTTTTGAGCTGTGAACAACATAAAAACTTTGGATATTTTAGATTATAAATCGGTAACAGAACTACATATTATTTTTGTAATAAGATTAATGATTAATATATTACGAACACGTTTTACTGTAAAAAAAAATATATGTTATAATCAAGTTTATTAAGAAGTTATTAACAATAACACTCCGCAAAACGGAGTCATTCTAATAGTGCACAAAAAATATTAGTTTTAGTGTAAATTTATTTTTAAACATAAAAAAGTTTTTAACAAGACAAGATATTTAAAAACTTAATCAGGTATATTTTTTAAAATTCTGAGAGGCATGGTTTTATTAGTAGATTTTTTAAAATCTTTATTTATTTATTTTTTTATTTATTGCAAGCTGATAACAATATAACAATAAATATTATGTTTGAAAAACATAGAAAAAGTGACACCATGGGAGCTACACCAACTAGTGTGCACCCTTCACCTATATTTAGTTTACATTATACAATAACTTATAACTAGTTCCTAGCGGAGAAGTCTAGAGCAGCGTTTCCCAAAGTTTACTGGTCGAGAAGCACTATTCAGGACAGAAATTCTGCAGAGCGCAGGGAGAGATATTACTTGGGGGGATATTAGTTGTTAACATACATTTAATTATGTCCTTGATGCATGGCTTTATGAGGTTTTCTGCGATGGTGTGAGCTTCACCTGCTTGAGCAGCACGGTAACTGACTAAGTAGGACGCCATCAAAGCATTTTCATTAACTGTTTTTAAATGATATGTTTTTAGGCATATATTGGTTCGCCTTGCTTCCTTCTAAAGAAATCTCTAGGTTTTCCATTATATTCTGTATGCACCTTTTTAAAATGACGACGCATTTTAGCTGAAAATATTAAACTATTTGAAAACACTTTGCCGCAAATTAAGCATTGTCGTTTATTGTCACCGGTCTCAAATTTCTAAATAGAAGTACGTAGGATACGAATTTTATTTTTGCAGATCTTTTGCTATGGAACTTATATTCACAGAAGAAGAAGGCACTTCTGATGCATTTGGCGTCACTTACTCTTCCACAGACTCTTCAGCCTGTTTAATTATTTCCACATCAGTTATCGCTTCAACACTCCAATAATTAAAAAATGGTATCATCCAAATCTGGTTCTGGACAATCACAATATTCATCTTTTAATACTTTAAGCGCTCACACTTAATATAAACGACATTAGCATGTTCTACAGCAGGGTCCGTGCCGTATACGAAACTTCGTAAGCATGTATAAATATATAAACTCTCAGAAAAATCGGGGTTACAGTAGGCTTCTTACTAGTTTAAGGGAGCTTTGATTATTGTTTAAATAACTAAATATTGTTCGTGCAAAATATATCTCTTTAGCTGTATATGGACGTAAAATTGGACTTCGAGACCTTCAAATGCCTAATTTAGCATAATGTTTCTTCTTATCAATGTTTCCCTCATCAGATTATAGCAACATTTCAATTATCAGTGGATGGACAGTATGGCACTACTTCAAAACTCAGCTCAGCTGACAAAACAACGAGGGCAACAGATGTCATTTTTTGTACATGTATAATTTTTATAATGTTTATGTTTATACTTCAATAATAAAATCTAATTAAAATAAATCTTTCTACAAAATGCTAATGACGTTACTCATACGTCATTGGGCCCTACATTATAAAATTTATGCCGAGAGCCCAAGCCATCACGTATACGACACTGAATTTTTTCTCGCCAAATATATCATTTTAAAAAATAGTGCAGAAATAAATCATTAAACTTAAGCAATAACAAAATGCTTGTGAGAAAGTGTAAACTTTTTAACTTAATACACATACCTGTTCGATGTTAAAGCCCTGCCTCTACTGAAGTGACTGTGTCAGTGGTATTAACTATTTTCCTGAAGAATCCAGTCTTCAACCAGCGATCCACTGCTGAACAACAAAATTATAAGAGTGAAACATGACTAATCACTTCCATCCGTAGGTACACATTTCAAACCAGTATTTTATTTTTAAAATTCTTATCCTTTTTTTTAATGTTTAACCATTTATTATCGCCATATCGCGGATCTTATTTTTTGGGATGTTTAACCATTTATTGTCGCCATATAGCGGAGCACCTGTAGATGCTGCGCGAAGAACTCAGTGCTCCGTGGAGCACATTTTAGAAAACGCTGATCTAGAGGGTCCAAACTTTTAAACTCTTCTATATAGCGTTGGTATTAAGAAATCGTTGGTGAGTTATTTGGGATGAGATAATAGTCTCTTCAAGTATTTACTACATTGAGTTACGGTTGCTTTTTTAACATTCAGGTCATGATGAATAAGATCATTTAAAACATACCATGCAGCATTGCAAATATCACGATGAACTTTGGATTGGAATCTTTGTAGCCTTTGCATATTTGTATTACAGGCAGTTCCCCAGATTTAAATCCTATATATCCATATCGGCTGTAGTATTATCCTTTAAAGAAGAGGTTTGTTTTGGATACTTAAACCTGCTTACATAAACGTTTCATGTAGTGAGAATTTATGATCTAAATTGCCAACAATTTTTTGCAAATACTACATAGAAAGCTTTTCAAATTTTTCAAAATTTAAATATAGATTACTATTTATATTACACCATGTTTCAGAACTATCAATACTTTGAACAATACTTTCAATGCTTTTAACAAAATACTCATTAAAACTGCTAGCTATTTCTACTGTTTTAACCGTTTTAGGCCAGTAGTAGTTTTAAAGATTACAGTGTGGCATTTTTCGACTATTATTATTGATTAATTTTTTTAAAGTTCTCCACACTTTATTTGATTGTTTCTATACCTGTCTATTTTGTTAAAATAGAACCGCTCTCTTTTGACCTTCAACATACTTACTACCTCATTTCTATGTCTCTTAAAAACCTGCCATTTATGTTGTTTTTCAATAACGTCAATACGTTTTTTAAAATCTTTATAAGCCTTATCAAGTCGTTTAATTTATTTAAACACCTCATAATCAAACCAAGGTAATTTTAATTGAAACTGGCAGTTTACAATTGGTATCTATCTGTTATATATGACTGTAGAATTTTGGCTATGGGATTTGGCTATGGGCTATAAAATTATGTATTGTAAGTCTACTAAAAGTTTTTTTACTTGGAAACCTTTTCCCAACTTTGGTTAGATGCTAAATTTATTTCCTATTGCCAAGAAACCTAGAACATCATCAGGAATAGTTGTGGTAGATAAATTTTTTATCCATTTTAGATCAGTTTTAAGAACAGGTTTACAACAGAACTGATATAGTGAATTAATATTTTTGATATTTTCTGATTTAATTAAATAAAATATTTTATTATATCTAATAGATTGAATATGTGAAAATTGCAGCCAATCATATTCTGAGGTTGATCTAATGATTTCGGTTTTTTGTTCCGTGAGTGACTTTTCTAACTGTTTGAGAACTCTACATTGGTTGCAATCTCAACATTTAAACGTTTCCTATCTAACCCGACAAGTTGTTGACATCCCTGCAATTGCCAGAAACCATTTCTGTGAATTATAGTTTTGAACAGAGGAGGTGTTATGAACAATGTGTTTTGGTGTTATACCTGTACAACGACATAACAATAAAAAAGTCTCCGATTCCTTTCTTTTGCTAGTCTGACATTAGTTTTTTAGTAATCCTTGAGCAACCTCACATTTTGAAATGGTTAAAAAAGTTAAAGAGTTTTTCAACATTCTAATTATACAATTCCAAGTTACGGTAAGATCAATAGTGGTTTTTAATAGATAATATATGGTACCTAATTATAATTTATTCTCTTTTAGCCCCGAAGAAGCCAAATTAATTATCTTTGGCGAAAACCTTTGGCAAATAATTGATACTCATTAGAGTCTTTCTTACAGATTTCCCCATTATTTAAGAGTTGACTAATTAACATACCTGCAAAAATTAAATTTCTTTTCTTTTTAGAGGAACATGGGCTTTTATAACAACATACGGGTCAATTATGCTGCTAAGGCGTTGAGGTTGCTCAAGGATTACCAAAAAAACTAATGTCAGACTAGCAAAAGAAAGGATTCGGAGACTTTTTTATTGTCATGTCGTTCTAAAGGTATAAAACACATTGTTCGTGCCACCTCCTTTGTTCAAAACTATATTCACAGAACTGGTTTCTGGCAATTGCAGGGATATCAACAACTTATCAGGTTAGATAGCAAAGTTTTAAATATTAAGATTGCAACCAATCATAGAGTTCTCAAACAGAAACGTCACTCACTGAACAAAAAACCGAAATCATTAGATCAACCTCGGAATATGATTGGCTGCAATTTTCACATATTCAATCTATTAGACATAATAAAATATTTTATTTAATTAAATCAGACAATATCAAAAAAATTAACTGACTATATCAGTCCTGTTGTTACCCTAGTAACACACGACGTCCTATGGACGTCCAATATACGTCCAGTTTTGGTCCGGACGTCCCTGGACGTAACATGGACGTAGTATGGACGTACGAAGTGGGACGTACTTTGGGTGGACTAAATATGGACGTTCTCTGGACGTCCGTACTCGGACGTTCCATGGACGTCCGAATTCGGACGTTTTCTGAACATCTGACAATTACCAATTATGGAATCAAATAGCAAATATTTTAATAAAATAAAAAATTATTTACGTTAATAAAATAATTAAAAGCGAAAATGTTAAATCATGATTAATTAAAAATTGTATAGTTTAATATATCCAAAATATGTTTTTGTTTAAGGTAAAGTGTAAAAATATTTTATTTATAGATAATTCGTTACAATTATTTTATTATTCTAGTTATCACGATGATATATGTTTGCTAATTCTAATAAGTAAAAATATGATTTGTATCAACAAGATGAATCTTGAAATCATTTTTCAAAGATGAACAAGTGGTAGTATATACTCTGGCTGAACAAAATAATGATGATAATGTCATTGTCTGTCATATCATACCTATTTAAACAAATGGCACAGTTTAATTATATTTATATTATTAATGCTTTAATAAATGAAATAAAAGAATTCTATTTAAGCAGTATACAGTGCATTGGTTTTTTGATGCTTGGCTTTGTGTTGTGGTTATAGTATATTGTTAAAGGTTTGGTACCACGTGTTAGGTTATACTTCAGAAATTGGTTTTATTTTAAAGGTAAGTGTAAATTTTACTTATTAATTATGTTTAAAAGAAAACGATTTTTTTCTAAGCGTCATCAACAGAGGAAGGTTACGAAAAACGTAGAGAATATTGTTGAAAATATTAATAACCTCGATATTCCATCTCCTTCAAACTTTTATTCGGAATCCCTGACTGATCATTCAGTTCAAATAGTTCAGGTTACAATACTTCCGATTTAAACTTTTTATTAACATGTTAAGTACCTAAAATAATGCAAATTACCACGTGGACGACCATTCCGGTGATCCTTTACAAAGCTCTTCTTTCAATGAAACTGAAGAAATGTCTAAACATGGTTGTAACGAGAATTCTGGAGAACCTTATCGAGATGTTTTTAATTTTTCTAATAAGTTATTCAACTGGACTTTGTCCTTTAATACTAGGTGATTTATTCCTTATTTGGTGCCCTATCCAATTAGTGGATGTTAACAACAATTATGGTATACTCCTGTCGATCTTGTGTGGCTCTAAAAAGTGCATGGGCATCGAGGTTTGTCCAATCCCTTATGTAGGTGATTTATTAAAAATTCATAAAGAAGTTCCTGACCTTTCTCATTTGAGTTCAAATGCTAGAACCCTTCTTGCTTCGCTTCACCCAGAGAAAAAATACTCTGATCCATATGATTCAAATTTCAATGGTATTTTTATCTTCACAAAAAAACAATGCTATAGAAATTTGTGTACATTTTGATGGAATCATACTAAAAAAGAGTTTTAGTAGTCAATCATATTCAATCAATCAAGTAGTCAATCTTGTTTATATATCCTAAAAATGTAGATTTAACAGGCATTTACCATGGTTATGAGAAACCAAAATTTGCAAATGAATGTTTGATTGATTTTGTAACAGGGGCTGTTTTTTTATTAGATAGTTTAAGCTAAAATAATTAAGCATGGATGATCAAGTTTGTGGGGTAGTTAGATTACTGTTACATGTTGATTTATATTTTAGGATAATGAGCTTTCCAAAATTGGTGAGGAGCCCATAAATGAATTTGTTAGGAGAAGCCATAAGAAGCTGATCTCGAATAAAATTCAAGCAAAAGATAGTTGGCTAGGGAAAAAGCAATATAAAGTTTTTGAGGACACACATATAGCTCTGATTTTAAAAGGTTTGTAACTTATAAACATAAATCAATTTAAGGTACATTTAAGAATTTACACTATCACTTAAGTGGCCACATACAGCTGATTAAGCATATTGTTAGCTGTGTCTTATATGTAATTTAGATGGCAAATTTTACCAACTCATAAATGTTCAGGTCTGGCTATGAGATTGCTTTAAGAACTACAGCTAGCTTATGAGATAAAGGTTTGTTGTTGGCCATATATTTTATTTATACAGTTATTTTTATTTTTTACGTATAAAAGTGTAATTACTGCTCATTTGGTCATTAGAAATAAATACCAATGGTTGGGTTAGTATTCTTCTAATTCAGGTGAGATTCATTAAAACTACAGCACTTGAAATTCGTGTGTTTAATTTTACTTTCAATTATGATTTATTCACAAGAAGCAAAGTATAATGAACTAAATCTGAAATTAGTGTGTTCAATTTATGAATGTACATTAATTTTGTTTTCAGATGTTGCTTGGAAAAACTCCAAAACCAGCGTTGCCATGGGGAAGGAAGTTGAAACTTGATAATAAAATATCTGAGGAAATATTTAAAGAGAGGGCAGATAAAATTTAACTTGAATGTTGCTTTAGCAAATATGATTAATTTTGTGATGATTAAATTGTGTAGTTCATGGACACAAAGGAACAGTCCAATTTTTGAGACTGTTTTATATATTTAAAATAAATACCCAAAAAGTAATCTACTGTTGAAAGAAAACAGACAAAGTTCCATATTAGGTATTGATCTTTTTCATACTTATGATTTCAACTTTAAAACTCAACAATTGACTTGTCTGCTTTTAATTGCTGAACACACAATTGTGAGGGAAATCAGAATGGGAAGGGATAAGGGAAGTTGAATGGTTCTGTTTTTAAGAACCACAATTTCAACAATTTTGTCAATTTCTTTAGCAGTATTCACAATCCTTCTTTCTCTTGTGTAGACAAGTGTAGTCAAAGATCCCATATCAGTCACAGCCATATTCACTCTTTTAACTATTAAAATTTGTGACGCATGCTTACAGTGTCTTAATACCAATAAAGGTCTTGGTCCAGACATAATATCTTAACTTATTTTTAGGGAATTGTGCATTCTTTTTATGTAGGCATCTATGGCTTATTTTTTATAAATCTCTGACTGAGGGTCACTTTTCATCACAATTTATTTATTGATTTTATCCTTGACTCATTGATTCCTAATTATCGTTTCATTACAATTCTTTCTGCTATTCCTAAAATTGTCGAGGCTTTACTGACTGATTTTTTGACAGTAAATTTGAAGAATCAGCTTCATACTGGTCAGTGTGGTTTACTTACTGTCTAGTCGTTCAACTTCAACTAATTTACACTGATTATGTTATAATTGCATTAAAAACCATTTTTATCTTGATTAGATTTATACTGACTCATCTACAAGCATCAACTGTTCTTGTAAATTGTTTAGACCATATTTTTATTAGTATATGATCAATTTCTTGAATCTGGATTCTCTTATCAAAAGTGTTACCTTTTAATCTTTATTTTTCAACTTGTTTATAAAATAACCAATCTACTGAATTGCTTCAGCTAGTTTGTTTTCATATTCCTTCCCATTCACTGTGTCAGAATTTACATTTCCATGTTCCTTACCACAGAACTAATTATGTTTCACACATAGAGATGGTCTAAAACTTTCATATCAATAGCTTTAGGTACTATTTGAAGCACTTAAATGCTAAATGAAATTTATTATAAATGTGTACTTATTTATTTTATTCATGTATATTTTATTTTATCTGTAATTTTATCTATATTTCTATAATGTTGCATTTTTGTATAATTTTGACAGTGAATTTGTTCCATTTGTTATTAAATAAATATATGTAATAATAAATGTTAGTTCCTTTAAACATTTATGTTTTATTACACAAAATTATTTTATATTTCTATAATGTTGCATTTTTGCATAATTTTGACTATGAATTTGTCCCGTTTGTTAATAATAAATAAATGTAATAATAAATGTAAGTTTCTTTAAACATTTACGTTTTATTTCCCAAAATACATTCTTAATATGCACAGGATGACACCACTTTTAGTACTTTATACAATGGCGTTGACATCTAATTTACATCCTCAGCGCTAAAATAGATCTCCGAAATCATCACAAAAGTCCGTCAAGTAAGTCCTCTGGACGTATTATGGACGTCCGATTAAGGTCCAATTAACGTCCCGGTACGTCCGTTTTACGTCCGCTCGGGACGTAAAATGGACGTCCATAGGACGTTTGGCGCAGCGACATTCGGACCAATATAGGACGTAAAACGGACGTAAATAGGACCAAAGCGGACGTTCGAGGGACGTCCCTAAAGTCCGCGAGGGACGTACTATGGACGTCCACTGGACGTACATGTGCTATTAGGGTAATCTGTTCATAAAACTGATCCAAAATGGATAAAAAATGTATCTACTACAATTATTTTTGATGATGTTCTAGGTTTCTTAGCATTGGGAAATAAATTTAGTATCTAACCAAAGTTAGGAAAAGAGTTTCAAGTAAAAACACTTTTAGCAGACTTTTAATACATAATTTCATCATTGCCATCTGAACTAGAGCAAAACTTAATCCGGTCAAGAATCACCAACATTATCACTAATCACATTTTAAATACTTCTAAATCATCTTATAATTTGTTTCATAACTTATATACTAATACTCAAAAATTTCTTAAATAAAATCCTGAGCTTTTAGTGACAAAAGCAGAAAAAGTTAATGTTACAGTCATGTTAGAAAAAACTCACTACTTACAACTGTGTTCTTTTCTTATTAAGAATCATAGATCTTACACTTCACTTACATCCAATCCCACTTCTTCTCTACAAAGGAAATTCATTACATAAATCGCATCCTTAGGCTCTTCCAATGAGATTGACCGTAACACAAAGAAAAAACTAACAACATATAATGGGAACATTGCAAAGTTTTATGCTTTGTCAAAAATCCACAAACCAACACTATTGGTTCGTCCCTTATTAGCTTCCATTGGAACTCCTACTGAAAACATCTCAGCTTTTGTTACAGACATACTTACTAATGCATATAATTATAAACTTCAATATTACAATTAAGATTCTTTTGAGATGGTAAATAAATATACAGGTTACATACTACCATCAAATTATGTCCTCGTTGGCCTTGACGTAGTATCTTTATTTAGCAACACATTCATCTAGGAATATGTTTGACATCAATAGAGATCAACTGGGGCTGTATTAGAAGTTGTTGTTCCATGTCTTATTACAGATTCATCAGAATCGTCGAATTTCTCTTTAACAACCCTTACTTCTCATTTATTGCTAAATATAATTCATATTTAATTGGTAGATTCCATCAACAAACTTTCGGTACCCATATGGGAGCAAAGATTTCTCCTATAATTGCAACTTACTTTATGGATTGTGTATTAGACTCAGTCATTCCTTTATTATCCTTTCAAATTCCATTTATTAAAAAATATGTTGATATTATTTTTGCTTTACCCAATGACAAGGTAGATGAACTATTAGATACTTTTGATAGTTATGACCCCTACATCCAGTTCACTATGGAGAGGAAAGATGGTAATCTCAATAGTTATAGATTGATATCAAAAACCGACCCATCTTGGTAGATACCTTAACTACCACTCTTACCATAATAATTCTACTAAAGTCAACTTAATCAAACAGATAAAAAAAGAGTAATAAAATTATCAGATTCTTTTTTTCATACAAAAAACGAACAAAACCTACAGAAACTTTTCATTTCAAATGCTTATCCAACACCATTAGTGAATAAGATTTTGTTTAGCACTATCCATAACGAAGGTACTTCACGTTCCTTCGCGACTAACAAAAAATGTGTGTGAACTGCGAGGTTTAGGATGTCAATGTAATAAAAGAAGTAATGTAACACAAGTATTTGGGGTAATGTAAATGATAACGTATAATTTAAAGCTGGCTAGCAGAAGGTGCCGGAGAGTGACTACTTGACCCTCAAAAGAGGATTCGGCCAATTTGCATGCCAGAGACCGTAGAATAAGAAAATGAATGACAAGGTAATAAACAATCTATAGGTATATAACTAAGGTAAATAAAAGTGATTATAGAAGTTGCTCCAAAATGTGAGTGGGAGCCAGGGAAGTATTAACATAAACTTTCCAATGTATCTTGTAAAGCTGTTTACTTAAATAAAAAGGGAAATAGGTAATAATTACAATATTTAGTTTTCACCAAAAATTTAATCCCTATCCAAATATATACAGTCTAAATTTACCCTAAAATCCCACCACTAATTTTGTACATTTAATCTAGTTACTTATATACAAAAATAATATAAATACTTTGGTTACACACAACTGATCCTTGATAATCTGAATTTACAAATAATAAAATATAATAATAAATTTAATGACTATGCCTAAAAAGGTAATTTACTTGCCTACTAGAGATGGAACTCGGTATTTCGGCTTTCAATTGAATGTCTTAACAAGTAATAAGGACGCTATCCTGACGGCATAGATGTCCAAATGTTTAAATAATATATATTAATAATAAAATATCAATAAATAACTCTCTGATTAAATGTGTACACAACAAACCATAGAAATGGGTTAAAAGGGAGAATTTAAGACCGTTTTTTAGATTATTAAGTAAAAATAGTATGATTTAACGTTCAAAACAAAAAATATTATATAAAAAAAATTAAAGCTAATAAATAAACTTAATACAGATTTACTATATTTTAAAGGGAGATAATTCCCGCTGATTTCTCAAAATTAACCGGGAATAGGAAGGTCAGATCTGGACCTCTGGGGAACAGCTACGGCAAAAAAAAAACCTGAAACCAGGTGTAATCTGACTAGGTTTTAATTTAATCCTTCTTCTTATAAGAATTATCCTAAAAAAAAACAAAATAAAAACATTCTTTCCCTGACTTCTGCTTGACTCCCAAAGGTAGGCTAAAAAAACATTTATTTTAGAGTTTTTATAATTTCGTTTTATTGATAATTTGATAAACTTACCGAATTAGGGCAGCTACAAACCAAACAGGACACTTACAAAAAAAACCCAAACTAAAACTTTCTACTACTTCATAAAAAAAATTTAAAATTCCAAAAAAACTTTTACGCCACCTCTGTCCACTACCTTTGAACTCAAGTGTCTTTAATGAACGTCGAAGCAGAAGTGCGCAGTGGATACTTGTTTTGAGCTAGCTAAACTATGATTGCAAACCTAAACGCTTGATGTCGCTATTTAATACCAATTTAAAATTTAAGAATTAAGAAAATCATTAAGAGGATTTGATTTTAAAAATTTTATTTAAAAATGTTTAAGGATTATTGAAGTAACAAACTCCCCTCGAGGTTACATTTCCCTCGTACTCGAAGAAAAAAAATTAAACGAAGTTTTTTTCCCATATCTAACAACAATCATAGAATAGGTATGAACCGTGTGTCATAGCAATAGCTCAAACAGGCGTTTAACTGTTGGTTAGCCAAAGTTTCCATCATTGCAGTAGAAGCAAAGGATATAAACAAATCTAAACTTAAAATTTTTAGCCATGGAACTAGTTTTCCAAATGTAGCTAAAATGCACTAACTAAAACTAACTTCTGAACAATCTACATCGATTTGCAAGATTACAAGTAACCACAGATTATGAATAATGTAAAAAGAAGGAGACATCTAAATATATCCAAATATTACCAACTGACTTGCCTATCGCATCTTATCTATAGTACATAAACTACATTAAAGCTTCCATCGGACACTGATTCCAAAATTAACTATTTGGTGGACAACAGATTTATAGTAGAATATCCAAGGATAATCAATCAGGCAGAGGTGTGTACCGATTCACAAATCATAAGTGACAATAAAAAGTTCCAAACATACATAAACTAATTTAAGTATTGAATTGGGTACTAAATGCAAAATTGATCCACCAGTGGCTAACAGATTTAGAGAATAGCATATCCAAAGATATAATTGACCAGGCAAATGGGTAACCAATTCACGCTAATCAAATATTCCATATTCCAATTAAATAAACCATAATATTCATAGATCAAGTCATTGACTTTAAATCAACATCAAACAAATTAACTTATGCTGATATTCACTAACTATAGCAGGTAGCTACAACAGATCTATAAGAATATCAGACATAAGTGGCTACATGGCATTTAGTAAGCCAACAATAACTACTCAAAATATCCATAAAGAAGTAAGTTATCAAGTAAATAATAAATAAGTAAGTAATCAACAAACAAAATATCAAGAACGAACAGGACAATTTCTGTAGAAACTGCAAATTAATGATTTGTCCTGACATTACTAAGTAAGAACAAGATATGTTCTAGTTCTTAATCCAAAATCAATAAGTGAATGCCTAAGGAAAGAAGTGAATGTAACTATAAGCAGTCATTTGTTGACTAAAATATAAATTACTAATTTCAGAAAGCAATCTAACAATGCTCGCCATAGAGGTAGCAATGACAAGAATATCTTAACATAATTGATACTAAGAAATCAGCTAAAGGAAACCTTTTGTAATTATAATTGAACATAGTCTGGAAAGACTCAAGATTAAAACTAAAATGTTCAAATTAGAGTTTAAATTGAAGATGATTAGCTAATTACAAACGAAATATCTTACTGCCCAGTCATAGGCATAACCTGTCATGAAAATGGTGAATTCCGAAATCCATCGAACAACTGAGGCCTCCAATTGAACAAAAACTTCGAACCCACGTATTTAATCAAGTATGCATAGCCAGAATAGTCCATATGACATAAGAGTATACAAAAAACCTACAAATTAAGTATATAAATAATTCCTAGTAACTGCTTTTAGAATCATCCCATATAATACATCAGGATATTAATTAAAATAAAGTATAACTATGACCATTGAAGTGACTAAATCTATACACAAAAAATCACAACATTCTTTCTAACATGGCAAACCAAATATCAAAATATACTAATCAAATTAACAACCAAAATATATAATAGAAGTATTTAATATAGCTCCATACCAGTGTAAAGTAAACAAAGATAAGTGTACCTAATAATAAGAATAAAAAGACTTAATAATTTAACTTATATAACCAAATAATCAGCAAGGAATAAGCTGTACATATACAATATCTGGTGATTAATAATAAAGTTCCAAGAAAATACCAAATCGTAATCAAAACCGAGCCAAAACCATAATAGTCAAAATGATAGATTAACTTTATTAGATAAACCTAAGTTAATCTTCATCTGAGGAAGAGGATGCTATGTCACCTACGGTATTGTCTGGAAGTAAATCCTTTATATGAACTTAACCAATTCATCTATTTGTCGAATTGTCTTTTAATTCATACACTAAAGGAGATATTACTCAAACGACAATACAAGGAATATATTTCTGACAGAACTTAGCAGAAATGGAATCACCCTTACTTGACTTTACAAAATTTCGTTTCAATACTCGATCGCCAACAAAGAATCGCATGTCTCGTTTCCTCAAATTATACTGACTCTGATTTTTAAAGTAAGAAGCTTTCAACTTCTTTCTAATGTTAGCGAAGATTCGAGGTAAATTTTGGAGATCATTCCGTAACTTAAAGAAGGGTTGCTAAATTCTCCGAAATTAATCCAAAATAATCACCTGACAAAGGAACATGCCTACCAAAATTAACATAAGCTAGAGAACATTGAGTGACTTCATGAACAGAAGTTCGAATGGCTTGAGCGACGGAATGAATATACTGATCCCAAGCTCTATGATCAGTGTAGGTATAATATCGAAGAAAAGTAACAATGCTGCGATTTACCCGTTCAGTGTGATTAGCTTGCGGATGATAAGATGCATTATACAAAATCTTTTGGACCTTTTATATTGAATTTTGAATATTTATTCAGAAGATCTTTAAAGGCTTTTAAAATGAGTTGTGGACCATTGTCACACGAAACTATTTGCTAAGTACCAAAAAGCCAGAAAACTGGTTCCTCTAAGAATTTCAAAATGGCTGGAGTTGTAGATCTTCAAAAAGGATAATCTAAAGGAAATTTGGTAAAGTAATCTACAACAAAAAAATAATGCGTATTGCCTAAATAACTACGTGGATACGGTCCATTTGAGAAGGAAAATTAATGTTTCTAAATAAACCCATTAATCCAGCTTGAGGTAGGTTACTCAGCTTGCATGTTGCACAAACTCTACTCTCAAAATGTATTTCTCAACTGAGTTGCGCAAACCAGGCCAGTAATATAGCTCAGCTATCTTACTAAAAGTTTTGTAGAAATTAAAGTGACCTGATGTCATTATTAGCCTATTAGCTCTTGGGACGACTATTTTCCAATCAGACATATTCGATTAAGATTCGACAGGACTGATAACGTGTTTATAAGGGATAATATTTTACACCTCGAAATCAGAATATCTACTAGGTTCTTGGAAGACATTATGAATCATCTTTCGATACCAAGTATCTGAAAATAAAGTGGACAGATCTAAAAGATTGATATCAAACGTTCGTGATAACGCGTCTGCAACCACAACACCATTGGCTTGTGAATTACAGAAAGTCTACAAATCCAACGGGAAAAACGCTGTGACGGATTTTTTATATAATGTAACCATAATAAAGAGCTATGATCCGTAATTATAGTAAACTGACGACCTTCAATGTAGTACCGAAAGTCATCAAGACTATGAATAATTGCAAGAAGTTCTCTTTCTGTGTGAAATAATTTTTCTGTGCTTTATTAAGATTTTTGCTGGTATAAGCTATTGGGTCTTCTGAACCATCCTTTATATGAAATAGTACACCACCCGAAGCAGTGTTGAAACAATCTGTCATGAGTTAAAAATGCTCTTTAAAATTTGGACACGTAATAACAGGAGCACTAGTAAGAGCTTCTTTTATACGCCGTAAAACTTCATCAGCTTCTGTAGTCCGTGTAACAGTTTGGCCTTTTTTCCTATTTTTAAGCAAATCTGTAGGTGGGGACAACAAAGTAGAATAAGACGGAACAAACGGACGATAACATCTACACATTCCCAATATCCTACGGACTTGGGTGGTAGTCTTAGGTATAGGAAAGTCCTTAATGATTGTAACTTTATCAGGATCTATCCTTAAACCTTTACTAAATCCTAAAAATTTAAGACTAGGACGACAAAACTGACACTTATCTAAATTAATAGTCAAATTAGCCTCTTTGAGACGTAAAAACAACTTATCTAAAATCTCCATATGAAGTGGAAAATCAGGAGTGACAACCAAAATGTCATCCAAATAATAAAAAACATAGGTCTCTAATTTAGGACAGATGACTAAATCCATCAAAGGACACATTGTCTGAGGAGCTGAAAAAAGACCGAATGGCATAGTGACAAACTTAAATTATCCTTTTTCACTGACTGCAAAAGCTGTATACTCTTTACTTTCCTTACTTAACGGTATTTGAAGAAAAACTTTAGAGAGATCTATAGAAGAAATGTACTTAGTATTGTGAAGTTTACTTAAAATGACATCTATTCGCGGAATAGGATAAGCATCCCGATTTGAAGTAATACCATTCAACTTTCGACCAACGAAGCAGACCCTAAGAGATCCATTTTTTTTCTTCGTTAATCAGGAAGGTGGAAGGTTCAATGATTTTCAACTCTAACATGGAATCGATTTCCTTTTCCAAGTCAACTTGCCATGCCTGCGGAATAGGATACTGATATTGTCGAAAATGTGTGGTATCTCCCACCTCGATAGTATGAGATCTTAAGGAGGTACGACCTAACTTGTCTTTTGGTCAAAGAGATACAAATTTAGAGATCATATTCTCTAATTGTCTTTGTTCAAGACTTGAAAAACTCGAAGAGTCTCGAATAGTACTAAGTACAGACAGATTAAATTCAGAAACAGAAAAAGAAAAATTAGAACAATTTAGTGTGCTATTATAAGCATTTAAGAAATCCATACCTAAAATTACAGAATTCTGAACTGAGAGAAAGATATAGAATGTTATTTGCTTACATAAATCTGCTACCGTGATTTCAGTTTCAAATTTGCTTGTAATAGGCTGAACTGTACCATCTGCAGTAGATACTTGCAGGGAAGAAATGGACATAATCGAAGTCTCAGCATTTATCAGTAAAGCTAATGAATGTAAACCTATCACAGAAATGTTTGAGCCAGTGTCTGAAAGAGCTTAATAAGATTGTGCTAAAATCTTAATAGGATGATAAGGTCTATTATCATTATGTTTCTTCACTCATAATAAACTCAAATTAAAACAATCATTATCTTTTTGGTTAAAAATTTTTAATGGTACCAAAATAAACTTATTATCTCTACCTACACAATCAGAGGATGCAATAGGCAAACCAGAAGAATCAGAAATAAAAAAATCCTCCTGACATGTGGCAGACTCTGGTATACATACTGGTACTACTACACTACTACTATCATGTGAAACACTACAATTTGGGGAAGATAATCTATGCGAATCAAATGTTTTAGATTGGGAAGTTACTTTTTTGAGTAATCTTGTATGGTGTGTGTTGGTTTTTTCGCGTAAACCCCTTTTCCTTTTCGACTGGAAGATGGGTTTGAATGATTGGACATGGTTGGAACAGTTACTTTGTTTGATGAATCAGTTGGGCTCCCTGATTGGGGGGTGGACGGAGAAACGCTCAGGGACGGACCTCCGATCGTTCTTTTCCCAGACACTAAAAACAATTACGTTTGAGAGTATTTTCTTTACCATAACCATGGCAAAAAATATGGGTACGAGGGATACCGCCATCATAAAAAGCATGACCGGACTCACGACAATTCCAACAAATTACAGAACTCAATGTGGAAATATTACGTTCATGGCTTTTGCATTGCCAAGAACGGTGTTTGAAAGTATCAAGGTAACGTGAAAAGTTAAAAGAAGTTGGTCGAGAAGTAGAAGGAAAGTGAGAAGACTAAGACAAAGTTTCTTCTAAATGTTTACACCTCTCCGTAATATCAGCTATACTAGTGATCTCTACAAGGGCCAACTGCTAATGATAGAATGGCAATAGACATTTCAGGATGATCTTAATCTTTGCAGAATCTGTCAGATGTGTTTCAAGGCGACTACATATACCTAAAATAGTATTAATGAACATCGTAACAGACTCGTCTGGCTTCTGTTTACGATTTTTAATTTGATTTAAAAGGTCGTCTTAAAAAGAGTAGAGTAAAAAATCAGACTTAAGTTTCTGAGCTAAATGAGAGCAATTTGAAAAATTATTGCGGTTATTCATAAACCACGTAAGAGCTGCACCTGAAAACAATTCTGCAGACGCTGCGGAGAAATCATCTTCACTCACTCCTCTCGATACACAAAGACGTTCCACGAAGACGTTCCACTCGATCCAAAAAGCAAATAACTTGGTCTTAATGACCTTCACCAGAAAGTGTAATGACCCATTTATGAACCTGAACAGGTTTGGGTTGTGGAAATGCATTTGCCGCTTGGACAGAAGAAATTGGAGTTGATGTTGCTATTGGACTTACTCGAGAACCAACTTCGCCCTCTAGACTTAAGATTCGGACAGAAACAGAGCGTTGGAAAATTTGTTGTGCCACATTTGAACAAGATAATAAATAAATACGACCTGAGATGTGAGCTAGGCGTGATATTAGCCTGGAATATAAGCTATCTTGGACAGTCCCTCTAAAATCGGCTATCCTTTTCGCCAAATCATCTACAGTCTCTTCATTCTCATGTTGTTGGACATCAAAAGGAATATTTAAGGCAGAAATTTGTCGGAAATTTTTAAAATTTTATGATGTATTTTTTCCGATCTCACCAACATAGTCAACTTCACACTGAGTACAACTAATGCTGTATACTTTATTTGTTTTATCTAATTTGTCTATAGCGTATTTAGTTTTTGAATATGAAGATGAAATGGTTTTGATGTTCTTTGTTGCTCTTTTTATATAGTCAATAACCTTTAGTGTTTGTATTAATTTAGGTGTTAATGATGGTATAAAAGAAACTTTTTACCAAATAATTTATTGATTCTATATGTATTGTCGTTTTACTTTTACATTCTTTTATTTATATTGATGAATGAACACTATTACAGTATAATTTTTAACTTTCAACTTATACAAAACCAGGCAACCTAGCTTGGGTTAATAAGAAACAAACAGTTCGATTGAAAAGGAAATGAAAGGTGTAGAAACGTGATGCTCGGAATACCAAATGGAATTTGAGGATAGAGAAAAAACAGAAGAAGAAATAAAAGATGAGGACAGAGAAGAAATGGCAATGATGGACGAGAATCCAGAATTTTGTGAAGAAATATTATGGACAGTGAACACATGTGAACAAAATGAGGATGAAAGAAAAATAAAATGTGGAGAAAACATGGAAAAGGAAATAGAGAAGATTTTAGAAAATTATGGAGATCTTATTAATAAAGAAAGCCGAGTGACGAAAAGTTATGAACATTTTTTTAAAGTTAAAAACTTGGAAAAATTTAAATCGAAAACATATCCATTCTTGTATAAAGACAGGCAATATAAGGAGTATTTTTAACATTCACGACATCTAATTAGTATTATGACTAGATTTTAATAGTATAGTGAAATAATTTGATCCTGGAAAACTTATGTCATTTTAAAAAATTAACAAAGAGTTTTCAGCAGATCAAATGGCCAAGATTTGTTATGCTATGTAAAATCGAAAATTATGTTGTTTTGCTTAATATATTTCAAAGTACAAAATATAATAATAATTCAAATAATTCTACTAATAGACTATAAAAGATATTTCGAAGAAATGAAAGTCCATTATCCTGGATTACCTGTAATAAACAAAGTTTTAAAGATATGCATAAATTATTATATATATATATATATATATATATATATATATATATATATATATATATATATATATATATATATTTATATATATAATTTGCTATCAGAGAGGTCTCTCGACTTCTCGTTATTTCATATAGATGTCGCTGCTAGCGTACCCTGGCTATTATTGTAGTTATAATGGCCAAATACTAGACTGCATTTCATTTCGGTTGAACTTCCACAAGAGCTCCTGACGATGGGTTGAATAACCCGAAACACGTGTCGGGCTATGGTGGAGTTCCTATCGAAATGAAATGCAATCTTTTACTTTCATTTAAACGTCTTTCTCTACGTAAAGAGAAAAAAGATGGTAATTTTCAAAGGTGAACCGTAGATGCATGTCGAAGTAAAAATGTACTTCTAGCGTCGTTGAAAGCCTCTAGCAAGAGGCTTTGAATTTGCGGTTCACCTAATTTGCTATCAGAGAGGTCTCTCGACTTCTCGTTATTTCATATAGATGTCGCTGCTAGCGTACCCTGGCTATTATTGTAGTTATAATGGCCAAATACTAGACTGCATTTCATTTCGGTTGAACTTCCACAAGAGCTCCTGACGATGGGTTGAATAACCCGAAACACGTGTCGGGCTATGGTGGAGTTCCTATCGAAATGAAATGCAATCTTTTACTTTCATTTAAACGTCTTTCTCCACGTAAAGAGAAAAAAAGATGGTAATTTTCAAAGGTGAACCGTAGATGCATGTCGAAGTAAAAATGTACTTCTAGCGTCGTTGAAAGCCTCTAGCAAGAGGCTTTGAATTTGCGGTTCACCTAATTTGCTATCAGAGAGGTCTCTCGACTTCTCGTTATTTCATATAGATGTCGCTGCTAGCGTACCCTGGCTATTATTGTAGTTATAATGGCCAAATACTAGACTGCATTTCATTTCGGTTGAACTTCCACAAGAGCTCCTGACGATGGGTTGAATAACCCGAAACACGTGTCGGGCTATGGTGGAGTTCCTATCGAAATGAAATGCAATCTTTTACTTTCATATATATATATATATATATATATATATATATATATATATATATATATATATATATATATTATATATATATATATATATATATATATCTATATATACCCGGTTTTTTTTTAGGCGTGTAGGGATCTATGGAGGAGTATCACCGAGCCACAAGCCCTTATCTCTTGCCGTACTGCTCCACCATAGGCCGATCAGACACCAGCATATTCTAGCCTAAGCCGCAGATTCATCTAGAATTTTAAACTGCTGCGTTAAACTTTTTGTTTTCTGTACACCGAGCTAGGGACCGAACCCACATCCACTAAACCATTCGCAGCGAAGCGAATGAGAAGCAGCCGCCCAGCTCGCTAGGCTATCTGACCGACTGCATAAATTATTTTCTTTGTAAAATATATTCGAGTGAGCTTAGTGAAACCATGAACAATGCGAGTAGGTCTTCCAAATGAACTTGTACAGTGAATAAGACAATACAATAGAATATTTAGAAAATATATTTCTCTGTTAGTTCTTAAGAATTTGTAGAAACCGATTAGCATGTTAATAGCTTTTAGGAAATTTATAATTGTAGGTAAAAATTGTTGTTTGTTATCTGAATGAAGAAATGGGGATACATATGACGAGCTTTGATTGGAGGAGATAAAAAAAAGTAGAATGGTTTTTAAGAATGAGAGTTAGTTAGAATTTTGTGGGAAAAAAAAATCAGTTGTTTTCCAAGGGTGCATGGCGAGCAGTTGTTGTTGACTGGTGGTTCTCCAGAGGTAGAAAGCAGTAGAAGTGATTGTTTGTGAGTTTTCGTGGAGTACGTGTATCTGACAGAAGCTGATCCAGTAAAATATTGTAAGTTATAATTTTCTACTTATATTTCAAGAGTAACTGTTTAGGCCAGAACGAGAGATTCATTTTATCGAGAGGAGAAGAGGCTAGCATAATTTAAAGGATACGTGCATTTGAAGGAGATCATTAAAGACGATAGCCTCGCAACAATTTGTTGTAAGATTGCTGATTACCTAGGAGATTGCTAAGAATAGATAGTGTAGGCTACAAAGAACAAGGATTTGGACAATTCATCATCAGAGAGATAGTTACTATTCGTCAGTTTTTCTTTATTAACAACACAAGTTTTACAATTGCTTTAGAAAAGATAGGAATATTTTGATCAGGAGATATAGCACAACAATTTTGATTTGAAATTTTAATTTATATTGTATGTACCATTAATTTTTGTAGGTTCACGTATGTAGAACAAAATTTTGATATTCATTATATGAGATATTTTTATTAAAGATATTTAAGTGTGAATTTTATTTCAATATATTTTTATTCCAATATATAATGTTGTATCATATATGTTTTTTAGTGTTCCGGTATTCTTTGGACCTTACCTATCATATGTAAAGCATAGATATTGAAGCACAAGTATAAACCTGGGATAAGAGAATTAAATAATGTGATAGAATCATAATTGCATCATTTAAATAAGTTTATATATATATATATATATATATATATATATATATATATATAAGGAAGTAAACTTTAAATATTGGGTATGCAGCAATAAAAATGAAAGGTGTACTCTTTTAAATTTTTATTCCAAGCTTTCGGACATTGGTTATATCCTTCATCAGGGAGCTACAAATGTGATGAATAATTTTTACAAATTTGTATAATTAATTAAAAATTCGATACTTACAAACTTAATGAGGTTGTCTCATAAAATGATGTTATAAAAATTGTTGATAAAATTTATCACAGTCTGTTGAGCTAAAACCTATTCCTATATTTGAAATTTTAAAAAATTACTTAACATTCACACAAACTTAATTATTTATAAACAAATCTATGACATTGATATTGACATAACGTTTTTAGAATTACGACCTTATTTATTTATGTTAATTTAATAGGATTTGTTTTAAAACATTGGCAGGTTGAAGTTTCACTTCCTAATGATATTAACAAATATAAAATAATTTATATTTCCACGATATACCTAATAATAAGCCTATAATTTGTTGTACTAGCAGTTGCTAGATAATAGGGATGTGAGATTTTCACTTGCCAATGTCAATATCAATGTCATAGATTTGTTTATAAATAATTAAGTTTGTGTGAATGTTAAGTAATTTTTTAAAATTTCAAATATAGGAATAGGTTTTAGCTCAACAGACTGTGATAAATTTTATCAACAATTTTTATAACATCATTTATGAGACAACCTCATTAAGTTTGTACGTATCGAATTTTTAATTAATTATACAAATTTGTAAAAATTATTCATCACATTTGTAGCTCCCTGATGAAGGACATAACCAATGTCCGAAAGCTTGGAATAAAAATTTAAAAGAGTACACCTTTCATTTTTATTGCTGCATACCCAATATTTAAAGTTTACTTCCTTACGTGGTCAGCAAATATTTCTGGTTCATTATATATATATATATATATATATATATATATATATATATATATATATATATATACATATATATATATATATATATATATATATATAGAGAGAGAGAGAGAGAGAGAGAGAGAGACAGAGGAGAGAGGGAGAGAGAGGGATACCTTTTATACAGTAAAGTAGTTTCTATGCTACGCTTATTTTCCAAAGTATAATAAAGAATAATTAACAATCTGCGGCAAATAAAAAACTACGGACAAACATTAAAAAACTGAAAAAACCTAAACTAAAAAAACTAAAAAAAAATGGAATTCTTTCATTCCCAAAACATCGCATTAAACACACATATCGACAAAATTAATGTATCGTTTTATAAACCCGTCCCTGCTGTTAAAGCAATTTAAAGAAAGCTAATAAAAATCCTGGGTGCTGTTTGTACTTACTTCTAAAACTCTTTAATAATCTGCGATTTTTGTTCATGCTTTTTACATTTATGTACAATTCGTATTTCAATTCTTTGATGTCAAACAAGCCATTGAAATTAAATCTATTCACTTATGTGTAGTACATTATTTCTTTTTTTTAGACTGTTATTGAGAACAATTTCAGTTTTTTGTACTCTCCATTATAAAATAAAACAAAAAAAATATACTCGTAATACACCAGTTACTTTATCTCACATAAATAAAAAGCATTTAGAACGCTTATAAATATATATATATATATATATATATATATATATATATATATATATATATATATATATATATATTATATATATATATATATATATATATATCGGAAAAAGGAGTACGACCGTCAATCCAATATATATATAAGGATCACTCAGACGAGTGGTGGGTTCTTATATCGGTCTCTAGGTGGAGAAATAAAAGACAAAGTTGATAGGCTACTTTATCTATTTTGAAGACGTTTCGCTTTCGAGTTTTGAAAGCATCATCAGTTCATCTTAAAAAGATATGTAGCAGTCAATGTTATTAACAAACATGTGAATGAAACTAAGTAAATGGACATAATACGCTGATCTTGTATAAACAGTTAAGCAACTAACAACATATATGAACTTGTAAAAAATTAGCACAGCAAATGACCATGTGGTCTAAAGTAAATTCAATGTTATTTAATGTTAATAAGTGAGTAAGAACCAAGAAAATCATAAATAACTTCCAACTATTTAATGGATATTAAGCTTTGATTTTAACTTTAGGTAGCATTATAAGTGATATTAATAAAATTTTAAAAAATAGTAAATATGAAGTTACCGATCAAAGCCCTATGAATGTCGCCGGGAAAAAATATTTTTTTTTCGACGTTCAAGACTGTCTGCAAAAATGACAGTATCATCAGCATATCTTATGTTGGTCAATCGTTCTCCGTTTATAAGTATTTCCTCGTCTATGTTCATTAGCGCTAGGTTCATAATGCCTTTTCCGATGCCTGCTCTAATCTCCTGGTTGTTGGTCCATTTATCATTTATTATGATGGCGAGCTAGTTCTAGTGCGTCACTCTTTCTACAGGTGATTGGTTGACGTAGAGTTGACCTTCTGTTACTATTTACTTGCTACTTATCATAAGCTTTGTCTTCTTAACGTTTAAATTGAGTCCATATTGTTGATTATAATACGTGATTTTGTTCATAAGAACTTGTAGATCTTCTGAGTTCTCCGCAAATACTATGGTGTCATCTGCATATCTGATGTTGCTTAGCCGATAACCATTTAGTAGAATCCATTTTTCAGTTTAGTGCAACGCTTTAATAAATATTCTTTCAGATTGAAGATTAGAAGAGACAAACTACGGCCTTGCCTTACCCCACGCATGATTTTCACATAGTCAGTGTGTTTACCTTAAACTCTGAGATTTGCTGTCTAATTCCAGTAAAGATTTCTAATTATTTTCATATCTTGGTTGTTATTTCCTGTTTTTTTTAGTATTTTCATCTTCTTGGCGTACTGTACTCGATCAAACGCTTTCTCGTAATTAACCCGACATGTGTATACGTCGCAGTTGACGTCTCTGCGTCTCTGTGATAAGACTTGTACTGAAAACAAAGCCTCTCTAGTAATAACAGCATTTGTGAACCAGAACTGGTTGGGGACAATTTAACTTTCATACAGCTGATTCTCTTATGAACTGTCTTTAGGAACAATTTTGGGAGATACTCGTCAGGCTTAGAGTACGGTAATCTTCGCATTTTTGGCTCCTGGTTTTTTTGGAAGTGACATAAGCTCAGATTTCAGCCATTCTGTTGGTATTTCTCTTTGCGATTATTGCTATTGATTCGATGTCAATTAGTTTAAGTAGTTCTGCTTGTATATTATCAGGGCCTGCCGCTTTGCGATGATTTAACTGTATTATTGCGGAACAAACTTTCTGCTGTAATATTCTTGGTTCATCATTTACCTCTTCTTCTACCTTAAGGGTGTTATCTCTTTGGTTTTAGAATAGTTTTTTTTGTGCTTTCCCATCCTTATGCCGTTGATCAAATCTTTGGTTCATCTGTCATTGAGGCCGATTTCTTAACCTCAGGACAAAATAGTGCCCTACTACTTACCAACTCACCCGCCCGAAGCCATTGGTCAGTAAGTGGGGGATTGCTTATACCGACAATCGCTCGGTGAATGACTCGTCACACTGAATGACTCGCCACACTGAAAAGTATCAAGTAGAAAGAAATATAGTGACTCGTCTGCCTTCGGAAACCTAATAGTCATTCGGGGTCGGAACAAACAAGAGTTAGCCAAGAGAGGCTGATAGAAAAGATAAGATGGTAAGACATCACTCAAGGTAAGTTGAAAAAGAGTAATTTGTAAAGGCCCTTATGATGCGTCAGGTGCGTTTCATAAGCGTGTAAGTATTTATGCACCTTTTGTTCCCGCTCATTACTTCGAGGTGTTGACTGCAGACTCTATGGCTCATCCAGAATGTCATAGAATGAAGGGTAGGGTGTGCTTTGATTCTTACAACGGAAACACTTTAACTTCATGGTCTGACCCCTGTCTTGGTCTTGGCCTTGCGCTAATATACTTGGTCTTAACCTTGGACTTGGTATGGCGCTCCCAGTCTTGGTCTTGGTCTTGATCTTGCAGCAAGAATCAAGTCTCGCAGTTACCCATTAGCCTATTGCTATTTATTAAACGTTCCTTTATATCTTAGAGCAACGTAACAGAGTAGGTACATTTTAGGCTTGAATTTACATAGCTATAGTAAAGACCAACCAAATTAAAAAATGTCGAAAGTTTAGTAATGTCGAAAAATAACTGCTCGTTACTTTATATTTGTTACTATCCAACACCCTTAGTACCGAGTACCAAAGCGAGAAGTTACCAATTATCGTTACTTCGTTATTTTTAATATTTCGGTATTTTGTTTACACGGTAACCGGTATTAGCTATTATTCATATTAATTTGTCTCGCTACTTTTGAATATTAGACGCGCTTTTCAGCAATTTTTTTAACCGAATGGTCTCATCGCACATTCAGCATGCACGATGTTTAGTCTTAGGCCGATAAGATTTGTGGTATAGATTTCTTCTACCTAAATTATTAATACGGAAAAAATTGAATTATTAAGTGGGTGTCCTTAATAGTAGGTATGCTAAACTTATTGTATATTTTATCAGCTAAGCTGACATATTTTTAAAAACTTTTGATACAATATTACTGTCGGCGTCGCAACACAAGAATATTTTATAATTAGAGGGCGGCTATTCTCAAAAACTGGACAATAAATTTCAGAACAAAGAAGTTGTCTGCCAGGAAAGAATGTACAAAATATTTGATTTTTACATTGTAATTATGAAATCTGCAATACTGCAATAATCGGTATGTAATATATTTTATTAACTAGAGTAAAATAAAATTAAACATTCGTAAAAAAATTGTTTTACACTTTGATACTGACAGGTGTCACAACAAAAATGGTTTGTTTTCGAATTTTTGGCGGAACTGAGATATAAAAATTAAAATATACAACTTTATTTCTTGTGAAAAGTTTTAAAACATTTAGGGTGTAAATGGACCTGACATTTTTTAAAAACAAAAACAGTATGGTTGGAACACTGCGTGCATCTTCTTCTTACAATTTCGGCATGCTTTATTACTAAATGACCTATTTTATCTTCCCAGATCTCATCTGGTAAGCTAATTTTCGACGGTGTGCCCATGTTTATTGTCAACGGTACAGTTGACTTTTCATCTTCTTCACTCTCATTCTGTACTGGTTCTTTTCGTTCATCTTTCAATTTCATTAGACAAACAACAATATATGACCGAAAATCGATTTGGGATATGAAGCTTTCGTTTGCAAATTTAAAAAAATTCCATTCATTTACAATGGAACTATCAATTAAATTTTTAAAATGTGGCCGGCCACCACCCTTTCTTTCCTCGTACAGCAATCCTGTAAATTCGGATTATTCTTGGATAACATTCGGTATGGGGATACTTTTTTACACTGCTTGCGATTGTTCCTGTTCCTGTTTGCAAAGCCTATGGGATGGACCGTACACTTATGGGAGATTACTGTTACGACTGAGTTATCATTACATCTAACTACAGAAACTTCAGCTTCGTTGTCAAAAATAAAATCGAGTGACCCTGTATCTTTTTTAGAAATAAATTTACCAATAAAATTGCTACACTAAATATAAAGTTGTGTCGAAAGACTGAAAATGTGGGATATTTAGAAAATATTTTTGTAAAGAAAAAATCAGTTTGGAAATTAAAGAAAATTAAATTTGCGGTACACTTATACTTTCTATTTGCTCGAAAAAAGGAAAGGATTTTAAAAAAAATAACGTGTTTTCAATAAAAAATTCTACACAAACATGGTGAGCTTTTGCATCATTGCTGCTAAAGAGGTTAATCAAGAATTTAAAAGATATCACGTAGATTAAAAGTCAGTCATCAATTATCACACCAATATAAGCCGTGAAATAAAGTGAAAATTTAAAGTAATAAGGTATTTTAGGAAGTAGAAAAATAGATAGAACCGAAACAGATAAGCGATTATTTTTTACTAAAATTAAATATTATGGCTATATTAAATGTAAAGGCGTAATACTCGTATTACGTTAAAGAACTCTTATATGCGCTGTTCAAACCAAAGAGGCTACACTGCCTTTTATTAATGTTTTGTAACGAAGGTATTCTTATAAAAGATTTGAAAAATATGTTTTGCCTTTGATCTGCTCCTGCAAGGGATGAAATAATTAAATTGTATATTCATTACTTTACATTTCATATATAGTACATCTCTAAAATATGCGTTTTTAATGATTTCTTAGACGAAGAACTCTCAATGGGAGTTTTTTTATTAGAAAATAATTTTAGTTAAGCATTTTGGTAAATTGCAGTTAAATAATGTTCAGGTATTTTGACATTTGGTATAGATAATGAAAATCGTGTAAACATAATGTAATTTACCTATGCAAATACACATGAAACTTGCTATGTATAAATTGTTAATTGTTCATTATGTGATGATGATCATCCCTCTTCCAAGAGATTTTTTAGAAGCAAACTGTAACCTTTTCTTGCTTTGTCTTTTAACTGAAAATTCAAACGTGCATATTTTTTATACCTAAGAAAAGTCAGAAATCGCAAAGGTAATGTTTAACCCTAAGTTAATGTTAGTTAATGTACATAAATAATCATAAAATATATGACATTATCTTAAAGGTGAATATTATGGAATATATAAAAATATAATAAAGACTATTATGTGTAATAAGAAACCGTTGACTCTATGAATAATGCATATATTGATGAATTTACTAGGATTAGCAGTTATTGTAAAAATTCTCAATAAGAGTAGGCTGTGTAGAAATATTCATAAAAAGTAATGTAAAAGCAGATATTATTAATGTTAAAAAAAATTGTTTTGATAAACATTCAGAGTTTCGTTGTTCTTTTATTAGAGTAACAAAATTATATTTTTTACATATTACATTGCTGTGATTGCTGTAAAAAAATTAAATATTTATTGTTATCCCACCAGAACACTAACAAATATAAATAGTATTACAAAATAACAAAAACAAACTTACAATGTTACTATCGGTTTACAACTCTAGAAGTTGGAGGTACTAGAACAGCTTACAATTGAAGACATGAGATGATAAAGGTGCCATGTCCACTTTTCAGATATTGAGTAATTGAAGGAAACGCGTTTTCACTTGTATATTTTTTTTAATAAACTTTATAAAAATTACCAATATCTTATTAGATTAGAATCGTTTTGAACTTTTTTATATAATATTTTTTGTTTTTCTAGAATTTAAACTTTTTTAGTAATTTTAATTTTAATGGACATAACACCTTAATCATCCAACATTTTATGTAGATGTTGGTATAAACTTGAGTAGAGAAAGGTGTTATGTCACCTATGTTGTATTTAAATTAAAAAAATAATAATAAAAAAAACTATTAAATAACCTGGAAATTAAATTTTATTTGCAGATTAACGAAAGCAAAGTAAGATACATTAAAAATTTATAAACAAAGACACAGAAACATTTAAATTTAACATGAATTACGTTTTTTTTTATGGTTTTTCAAACATTCTTCTAAAACAATATCATACTACCATTTATACTCTGCTGGAATAAACGTAAGTTGATCTTGTAGATTTGAAATTTTTTCAGAAGTCAAACCACCGCATTTAGGTAACTTTTGTAAAACAACTTGATTACTTTGTACTATCAGTTCTCTTTTTTTTTTAGTCAACTTCCATAAATGGGGTAAACGGATCTAAACTCGTTTTGTAAAAGTATTTTCCAAAACAGCTTACTCTTAGCCACTTCACTTTATCTCGAAAATTTATTTTTTGGTCAAGACTATTAGTGAGTTTTTGTTTAAATGAAGTTTTGCAGGTAGAGTTTCAAAGCAATAAAAAAATGTTCCATGTTAAGGCATACACTTTGTTTGGTACTCGCAGATCTAATAATTTCCCGATATTGGTCTGGTATATAAATATTCTGATGTTTTCTAAGAACCTTTTCTATTCTTCCAAAGTCTCTGTCAGAGTCAAGGTAACTGTGACCAACTTCGGGAAATTTATGGTCAATGATCTTAAATATTTTCTTTAATATTAGTTATTGAAAAAGGTTAATAATGAAGAAGTTTTTATTTTGTCCCCCACATTGATCTGACCAAAATATTAAATGATAAATTTGGGGATTTTCTTCTTTAAGAAGCAGACCACCAACAAAATCATTATAGCCAGAATGATCGCCAACGTTCGGAACGGACAGGCACCCTAAGAAGAAGAAGAAGCAGACAAAATCGTAGCAAACAACTTGTTATTTCATTACTTCCCCTATTGGCAATATCCTCAGTCCATATAAAAAATAGGACTTATGGCCAGAACTGGTTAAACAGTGGACTCCAAAGTTGTATAGCCACATTGTCTTAAGTAAAAAGATTTTGACGTTGATAGCTTTGGCAAAGGCATCGTTTGTTGAAGATCCATTGTTATGTAACATTTTTCTTTGGAAATTTCTACTGCTTCGCGGTCAACTTTCTGCTGCGCAAAAGCAAGTTAAAAATTATTCAAGTGCTCCAAAGAGTTCTCTCCAGCATCGCATCAACTGCAAATATCACTATTTGGTACACCAAAAGATAAGTTAAACCTTGTTTCAAATACATGTCTGTAAAAAAAAGCCTTTACGAAATATTTAGTTTCGAGATTTTTTGTTTGACAATCCTCTATATACAGTTGATGAAGTCGGTTAATATTTAGTAAAGGGGAAAGGTATTTTTTATGTGGATTTTTTGTCCTAGAATAATGTGATTCTTCTGAAAAAAACTGCTTGATATGATTTTCAATGCAGTTTATTACTTCATCGGATATTTTTTTTTTGGATTTTTGTGATGCCCTTGCTTATGTGGTGAGGGCATTACCTGGCCAGATTTTAAGTCATTTTGAGCTTTAAAGACTTTCTTTCGTCCAATTCGGTATAAAGAGCAGAAAGCATCTTCACACACTAGTGTATTTTCTTTATCACACGTCATAAAATATTTAAAGCTGTAAGCTTTCGTTTTTATATTTTTACGAGGGTGGTCACGATTAACTTCCTGCATCTTAATACTTTTAAAAATTGAAATATTTTTGGAATTTGTATCTAGCTTATAAAATTTTCTTAAAATTTCGTCTCTGCTTGCAATATTAAACTTGTCAGTACAGTTTAGTCTACATTTTTCTTTACACGGTAAATCTCTTTTAATTGTTTTTTCTTCCATCACTTTACCAGTCTTTTGAGAAATACATTCTTTTCCGCAAATCGCCAGGAAATTTTGACATTCCTGTCAAAATTTCTTGAAGAAAAAGTCAGGACTTCCTTACTGTAAGTAAATGTCATTTCCTTACTCTAAGGAAATGATATTTCCGTACAGTTGTTAGTGTTCTACATAAATGATGTCAAGTTTGACAATTCAACCTCAATACGTTTCCATAGTAACCCAAGTAATTTTATTAGGAATTTCAAAGCACCATTTATTTGGGAATAAAATTATCGCGTTTTTTTTTTAATCAATCAATATCTGTCGAATTTTTAAACGATTTGCGGAAAAATAGTATGTTTACCTCGTAGGAAAAGCCACATTCCTGGACTCTGTGTTGCTGTCTCGGCTTGCGCCTCGACTTAGCAATCTTCACAGTCGTCCAGGAATGTTAAGCTTTTCCTACCCGGTAAACAATGTACTATTACCTTGTTGTCTTAACCTTGCAGCTTTATTTCGTTTCCAATTATCAGGTTTCCGGACTCCTTTTTTAGTTATTTTTAAAACTGGTTTAACAATTTCTCTTCTACTTTTATTTCATCGGCAGTAACATGGAATTGTTGGTTATGGTCTTCTATACGTATTTCCCGAGGTATTTCCTCCTGCACTTCGTCAATCCTATCCGGGGTTTTCCTGCTGTTTGTCGGAACCTTAAAAATATCTTAGTTATTTATTAAATTTATACTTATTTCTAATTTCTATTTTTATTTCTTAATATTAACTTTTTTTAGCTTCACCTTTTTAATTTCTTGGTTATCAGAAAACATTTTACGTTTGACTCTATCAACATCCGGATATTTGTTTATGAGACTCGTCGAATAAGAAATATGTGAGTTATCAGAATCCTTTTCTGAATCTTCTTCACTGGAAGGGGAATATTCGCTGCCTGATGTAACACTTTCATCAGTACAATTATTATCCATATAGTCTAAAAATTTAATCTATGTACATAGGTAGGTGTGTATGTAATCATAACTCAAGTAATGTATATATTATATGTATATTTTTTTTTATAAAAAATTAAATTGCAGAGGGGGTAAATTATTATTAAAAAGAGATGATTAATTAATAAAAGTAGTAACAATTTTTTTAATATGCTTACCTGCTTTAGAGTTTACGTTCTTTTGAAGTCCACTAGTGCTTGGCTGCTCCAAAATCACCGCATTGGTATTGACCTCTAGAGAAGTACAAAATACAGTTTCTATCTACAAAAAAATTCTCTATTCAGACTTACCTTTATTTGAAACACATATTTTCTTGTTTTTTACTAATTCTAACATTCTTTTACTTCTCGAACCCATGTTGAAAGATGTGATAAACAACAAACATAACCTTAAAATGTCACATGGCACCTACCATGTAAATAAAACTTTCCCACTATCTAGTGGATAAAGGTGATATGTCCTTAAATATGGACGTAGCACCTTTATCTAATAAAAAGGGTACTTAGTCATAGGACATAGTACCTTTATCAATTAAAATAATCCTTATTATTAACAATTTAAGAATCTTGAGTTGTTCAGGGGTTGTATTACGACTTTAGGTAACCAAATATACAAGTAAGTCATTTTTTGAAAAAAAAAATGGACATAGCACCTTTATCAACTCATGTCTTCAATTGTTAATGGGCGACATTTTGTAGTGGAAATAAATGATTACAAATGAAAAATATCTTTTTGAAAGAAACTTTGCATATAGGTTAATCTTTTCTTAAAAACAAAGTTACTTTGTTAAGTCGTTAAGTTAGTTACTTTTTGACAGGCTAGAAATTACTTGAAATTACTATACAATCAAGCACACGTACTTATAGCGTATTTCATTAGAGTTTTACTTCGTCGACCTTTTTTGGAAACTTATACTAATATGTATTTTATTATTCTCATCAGAAACTAGTTTTGGGCGATTCCGGATTTTACCTTTTTTATCTAACATCCTTTTTTATGTGGATTATATAAACACAATATTGTGTACGTTTCGTGATTATATATAAGCTGACATATTGCTTATTCAGCAATATTATCATCACTTTTAAAAAAATAATAAATTAACTGTAAAATATTTAACGTTTATTGAAAATATTCTCAATCAAGCTAAATGCTACCAAAAGTTTTACGTTGGTTGCCTACATTTGGCGCAACTCAACGATATAAACTGAATTAGCCTAACTTTTTTTATAAAACATATTTTTTATATATAGAAAATAATAATATAAGTAATAGAAACTTACTTTCTTTTATACATGCTATAAATTTCTAAATGAATTTGATTTTTGACGCTATGTCAAACAGAACTTGATGTTAACTGAAATGTTTTTAGTATTAAATGTTATTTTAATTGTCATATTTATTTAGGAAAAACTTACCAAGGCATTAGCTGATGGAAAAAGTGGAAAACTGACTATCCATAATAATAAAATTCAAAATAGATCTAACTAATTAGGTAAATAGAACTAACAAAGAAGTAAACAACAATAATAGAACAATAACCTATTTTACTAAAATAAACAAGGCTAATAATATAAATATTTACAACACTATGTTAAATTGTAACAACTCAAATATTATATTTTAAATATAATTACAGGGATAATTTTATGGGTTTAGTATGTACTTCCACTATTCAGAATAATTCTTCTTTTTTCAATGAAAGGAGTCTGCAATAGTAAGTATATTTGAGCTATTAATACTGAGAGGTAGGAATTTTTGTGTTGCAGGTTTCCGACTATAAATCTGTGAAAATATGCCCGAGCTAAGCGAATGGACATTATGTACAAATTGTACATAAGGTCGCATATAAGGTCAACACAGCGCTTATTATATCAATTCTAAATCTAAAACTTTGAGAATAATTAATATGACAGCTTCTTAGATTTTTACTTCTTACACTTTCTTAACTTCTCGAGAAACCAATTATTAATGGAAAATGTCTATTTTTACTTTAAAAGTTCAACAAAAAAAATTACCTGAATTTCACTTATTGTTATTTTTTTCCTTTAAAAATTCTGGGGTTGGAACTGGACTCAAATTCACTGCAACTCAAAAAAATGCATCCCACACTGTGAAAATAGTCTGGGATAACCTGAGAAAAACAAAATGACAGTGAAAGCTGGGAACTAGATTATCTTGACTCAATCTTTGAAACTTGGCTTTTTAAAAACTCAACCTCTTGCTCTGAATTACGTGAGCATCCTTTCAAACTGCTTGGAACGCCGTTTTTTAAATCCCTTAGGTGGGAGACTGATTACTTTTACAAAAATTGAAAGATTACATTGGAGCATAATTCACTTTTCTACTAACAAATTTACCGGTTGTTTCTGAACATTACATAACCTCTTTTTCCTCCAAGATATCGAACCCAACTTCATTAACTGTACAATTCACTGTCACAACACTACACATTTTCCCATGACAAAAGACGAAAAACAAAAAACCATTACGAATTTAAAAAAGAAAAATTCTGAATTAACAATGATCTGACTCCCGTTGTAATCTATTTCAGATTAATCATCTTTAAAAATAATTCTCTCAACTCGGTATAAACGAAACGTATAAACGGGAATATTTCTGTTTATTTAAAGAGCAAAATATTTTACAGCGGCTTTATGATCAAAGAAATACCAAGAATATATGCATCTGTGATGCATATTTTCTTGGTATCACTGTGAATGCTATCACTCGATACATTTTTGGCAAAGTAACGTAAGTCACCAAACACGATTTTTAGAAAAAACAATTTTTTAATTCAACCTGGTTAAACTTATTTAAATTATGACTGAAATAACTTGTCCTACTTGTCCTAAAAAAGGTTTAAAGTAATTCTAGGCTTACTACACTTTGGCAGTACCTTTTTAACAATAATAGTGTTAGTTTAATTGAAAAACATAATTTTCTCCAAAAATGTCACTTACGTTACTTTGCCAAAAAATGTATCGATATGTTTATTATCAATTCCAGCGATGCAAGAGGATTCAAATAAAATTTCGCTGTTTTAACATATACGATAGGAAATAGAAATACATTGAAAATACTCTTCGGTGTATACAGTCCACAATACAGGTATTGATCATTTATAGAAGGCATTCTATAGAAAACTCACTTCCACTATAAAAAATTAAAAGAAATCGTATCCAAGCCAAGAAGAAATTTATGAGTTTTAGGGAATACAACATTCAACGTCACCTACTTTTAACACCAAAGCTGAATATATTGAAGATACGAGGAGAAACTGTCATTAGTCCAGTAATATTTGTTACGATTCCTTTACCATAAAGAACAATATCAAATATCTACATAATTGGAATTATCTCAAATTATCTTCGTCTTTACGTACCATTACAGAAATTTTCGACGTTACCGGTCACCATTTCGAAGTCTTCTCGATCTTCTGCCACATAATAATAATTGTACTACAATTGATATCTCCATTCAAAAGTATTTTTAAACGAAGAACCTTGATTTCTTTCAAACACTTCTACGTCGTTCTACTTTCCCTTTAAAAATTAGGTATAGCATATTGATTTCATTTTACTATATGTCCCAGGTAAGACATTTTCCGGTGTTTTTAACAGTCTTTAGCAATTGTCTATATTTGTTGACCCTCTTTAGTATTTCCTCATTAGTTTTTCTTGCTGTCTAAGACATCTTAACCATATATCTATTGTAGCGTTTTATATTTAATGTCTATAGATTCGGTTTTAAATTTTTGTAATAGGTCCCTGTTTGTTATTTTTACGTGTACTGTTATACGTGCTATTTTTACCCAATTTAAAAGTTAATATACATGAGTCCCCTTATATTCCGGTTGACAAAAAAGTTGTTTTGTTCGTTTCGAGTTTGTTAAGAACGAATATCAAGGGGAATATGTGTTTATTTTTAGTTGGTATGCAAAACAAGCTGCAAGAGAAAAAAAATGATTTGTGGTTGAATAGGTAGAATGTAACGCAGAGAGGAGTCCGGAGAAAAAATTTAAAACTAGGTAGACGTTTTTGCGGACTAAGAGTAAAACCAGATCAACTGAAAGATGTAGAATGTTGGGGCAATTTTGAATCAAAAAGTCGATTCAATTGTTTTTTATTATGATGTTATCTTAAGACCAGTCAAAGTGATGATCCTCTTTGCAATAGCAGTTTTGACAGAGTAGTCATTTGAAGATTTGTATAGATACCGAAAACTTTTAAAAAGTATTGTATAGGATGTCCCCGTCGTCTGATTTGTTACTCCACCAAACCTGATTTGATCGTCGTTCCTGAGTATGGAAATGGTTTCCTGTTTTCCAGTTTGAGAATTTGCCTAAGTAGCTTTCCCAGAGATGTAGCAAGTTTTTTCTTTTTAAAAGTTAAGTGGCGAAATATGTGAAAAATAAGGTAACAGTGAATATATTAATTTTTCCAAGTAAAATAGACATTTTTAATAATTGCTTTCATTAAAATAAAAGAATTTGTAATAATTAAAGTTTTATATTATTTTATGAATCGTAGCTAAAAAAATCATATTTTAGTTTAATTAAAATGTTACGTGACATATGACATTTGCTCTAATCCATTGTTGTTTTAAAACAATTTCAATTTGATTATTATAAATTAAAGATATTTCATATAAGGTAAATTCTACAATATTTTCATAAAAAGGATATCCATAAGTTTTTTGATAATCTAATTTGGCTATATACTTGCTATATATAATTTGGCTATACTAGATACTTGCAATAATTTATTGTAAGATTGCTAATTACTTAGGGAGCGGCCACGAGTAAATAGTATAGTCTACAAATAACAAGGATTTGGACCACTCATCATCAGAGAGAGATAGTTTTGTTTTCTGCAGTTTTTCTTTCATTGATAACACAATTTTTTACACTTAATTTAGAAAGGATATAAATATTTTGATTAGGAGATTTAAAGTAATACTTGGATTTTGAGATTTCAACTAATATTGTTTGTACCATTAATTTTGATTGTTCACGTACGTAGAACAAATTTTGAGAATTATTATATGAGATTTTGTTTATTGAAAACTTTTGAGTGTGAATTATTTCATTATTTTTATTTCAATATATAGTGTTAGATCATATGTGTTTTTTATTATTCCGGTATTCTTTGGACCTTACCTTTCACTTGTAATAGCATAGATATTGAAGCACGAATTTAACCCTGAGATAAAAGAATTAAAAATTGTGATAGAGTCATAATCATATCATTTAAATAATTTTAATTAATCAAAAAAATTATTTAGCTAATTATTGCTTGGCGCACCAAGACTTGAAATATCACAATAATATATATATATATATATATATTATATATATTATATATATATATATATATATTATATATATGTGAAGATCAACAATAATTGCATTTGATTCACAAGCTTTTGGAGTACATACAATAAATCAAAAAATCCACAAGGAAAATCAGTTTTTGATCTGACTGTATACCATAAATCTCAAATTATACAACAAATCGTTACAAGCATAATTATACCAAAAGTTTTTATCACTTTTCTGTTAATCCTCTAATGGGCAAAGTATCTAATAAGATTACAATTAGTATTTGTCCGTATACCGGGTAATGTGTCCGGAAAGATACTTATTCAATTTTCTTCAGTACCTGGCAATGTACACCCGAGGATACTAACTAAAATGTCGCTTAAGTGGCAATGTGTCTTCCTAGATACTACTTTTCAAAGTGATCCTATCTGTTTGTTTATAGACAAATTGTGAATAATATTTTATACAATTATTTGATGAAGACCCAATTAACTATAATTATAGTTTGCCAATCCATACAATAACTATTAACACATAAAAAATTAATTTACTTACCGAATGACACAAATTAGCACTTTTTGGAAGTCATTTTGAGCACGTCTACACAAAACACTCTCTAATTGTGCCAAAACTATGTTATGGCATTTAAATTAATTTGTTGGTTAGCCAAATGCTATAGGGAGAGGGTACTTTTAAAATCTTGCGGCAAACTTAGTTTATGTAGAGGAAGTATAATTTAATAAATAACGTATCCTGGAGTGCACAACGTCAAGTTAAGGGTTAAGAGATCTAGCGTTCCACTGAATAATTTTAAGATTTTGTTTAAAGGACATCTTGAGTTTTTTTTGTTTTTTTAGGTTTTAAATATATTATCAACAATATTTTTAATTTCATTTTCAAACTACATTTCCTCAAAATTTAAACTACTATTTTGATAATGAATTCTGTGAAAATTTGTAAAAAAAAATCTTGTTAACGTTTAAGTGATTAAAGTGGTGTTTAAGTGTTGAAAAATCATTTTGCGACTCTTTTCCAAACTGGAAGACCGGTCTTGCACAAAAGCTAGTATTATATTCTCGTCTAATGGTGGGAAATTGGGAGAAGAATCAATAATTTTTCTTTTTTTTTGGCAAGGGTTTTAGGAGAGATGGTGATCATGTGTTGACCTAAAGTTTGATTTAGAAGAAGTATTAGAGACAGAATATTGTGCTGTAAAAGTTTTTAAAGCAGGAAATTCTATATCCGAATCAATTAATGGAGCAAATTTATTTTTTTGTATGAAGCTAGAATAGGCCGGATTGTTAATATTTTTTTCAGCTTCTTTGAAAGATATATTCAAATTAGATATAGCTTCTTTGACTCTAGTTTGCTTTTTAAATTCAGGACACTTCTTATAAGTAGAATTGTGACTATTATTTTTGCAATAAATCCAAAAAATTTTGCATGCTTCGACACAGATTCATTTTCTGACCTACACTTTCTACACCTTTTCTTTCTCCTACACTGTGAGCCGGAATGGCCATATCGGAGACAACGAAAACATTGCATAACTGGATTAATATAAGTTTCTACAGAGCATCTAACTTTGTTAATATAATAAATTGAGGAATAAGTTTTCCTTCAAACGTAACAATGATCATTTGACAAGGAACACGTTCCATATTGTTGTCTTTTTGGATAACTCTAGTCATGCGTTTTACTTTTTTGATAGGTACACTAGAATTAATCATTTGTAGGAGGGCCTCCTCGCTGTAGGAAGTATCTACAGATCGGACTAACCCGCGTTTTTCTATAAGATGACCAGGAATATATGCCAGCAAATTATTCTTTTAAAAGAATGGATCTTTAACTAACTTATTGGCAGTACTGCCCGAATTTATTTTGATTTTTGTAATAATATTTTTATCATACTCTTTTAGATTTTTTAACTTTTCAGCCAATGTCTTTGACAATTATTGTCATAAAACTGTCTCCTTCATTACATAAATACTCAATAAATAACACATATTCCAAAATATATCTCTGATATAAGTGTAAATAATTTAAATAATACAATAGTAAAGAACATCACTTTCATCTGACAAACAACCACAATATACCTATCTCTAATTCATTGGATCAAATCTGTTCTCCTCAAGAACTTCCCGTTTATTGTCAAAACAACTGCAATAGCACATTAAAGTTCTCCAATCAACAATATATGATTTTTGCAACCATGACCTACCATCCATCAATTAATAGAGTACCGGCATGTAAGTAATGTTTGTTTTGTTTTATTTATCTGCTCATTTATTAATTTATTACAATATAATATTACTACTTTATACCAATTGTGGGTCTTACCTTGTCTGTTAATACCTTTTATATATTCAAATTTATTCATTTGAAAACCACAGACATGTAATATTGGCATAATTACTATAATTTGTATGAACTAACTTATTTATTTATTTTATCTTTATTAGACACCACCCTAATTGGGTTTATTTTATTGCAGCATTAGTTTAACTTTGTATCTGGACCTGAGGATGCTTTGCAAATTGTAGAAAGCGAAACCGGTCGTCAGATTGTTAAATTAAATTGATTGTGAGTAAGTCTTATTATTATTTCTTTACCTATTTGATATGGACTCACACAAGCAACACATTCATGATTCGTTAGGTTTAAATATATTTGTTAGAGGAGAAGGTGGTAATATGGACCCCATTTTGATTTTTATTGTAAAATTGATATTATTAATAAAAAACAGAGATTGCTAGCTTAGTTACGATATGGTGTTAATTACCGAACACATTGTAATAGTTAAAGCGGTTTAAGACTTCATTTTACATTTTTTTTAAATAATTTTTTAAAAGTTGACACATTCATCAGAAAACGGGATGTGCAGTTAATATGGCCCCCATGGTGTTTGTAATATGGACCCCCTTATTAATTTAAGGAAATATTGGCAAATTCTGAAAATTATAACTGCATTGAACAAAAAACCTTTTTATTATACATAAGTAGATAGAGTGTATATAAGTAGATACAGCATAATATGTATGTATAGGTAGATATAGTCTAGTCTACAAAATTAAAATGTCCTACATGGTAATAATGGACGAACAACGACATAAATCGCAGACGTACTCATCCTTCTCTGCCCCTGCTTATTCGTTATGTGCCCACAGTGAACACATGAGTACACTGAACCCATAGTTCCCCCCGCACGCTGTTGGTGAACTTTTTCATCACAAAAAATACATGATGCGTCATCTTGGTTTGGTTGAGGCTCTCCAACTGATAGATCAAAAGGTGATTCGCCGGAGCAAGTGGAGAGCTGCATCCCGACGTTTGTGTTTAGGGTTGTTCTTCTTTGATTTTCCAGCGTTGGCACGTGGGGTACAGTCAGACTTGGCTGCTTGTCCTTTAGGGCTAGCTTGAGGCCCAGAACAAGACGGTATGGGGTTATCAAACGTCACAGCGCTAGTTTGAGGTCCGGGACAAGATGGTATGGGGTTAACAAACGTCAAACTTCGAGTGACACTTGTTGAAGCACCTCTTCCAGTGCCTTTCCCATTGCCACGGCCACGACCATGACGACTTGCAGCAGCTTCTTTTTTTGCCAGAAAATCTTCTAGCTCTCTTTATAAGGAGAACTAGTAATGACGTTTTGCGATGCAGGGTTTTCGTCCACGGTTTGATTTTTTCTTTTTTTCTGGAACGGGGTGAATGTCTTTAGGAGACACAGCGAAGGTTGTTGGTGGATGAGGATTGACTTCAACTGCAGGAGTGTCATGCAGTCGGTTATCAGTGTTCTCAGCCTGATTTTCGTTTGGTGCCTCCTCCTCCCCTGCAATGAATTCATGGTCTTGAAAAATATTTCTTTCCAGGGGTAAATACCTGTGACACAGAATCCATTTACAGCGTTTACTCCTGTGGTACATCGGAGGTACGCCTTTCCCAAAAAGGACGCAATATCGTAAGGACCAACAGGTCTACTTTCATGAAGCATCCACTGTCGGATATTTTCACTGTAGTGAGTCTTTAAAGCTCCCATAAAAGTGCGGTCTAGTGGTTGCAATTTATGTGTTGTGTGGGATGGTAAGGACAATATCGTGATGTAATTTTTCCTTGCCAAATCCATCACATCAATGTTTCTGTGTGCGAAAAGTGACCGTCAAGGATAAGTAGTATGGGCGAGGTCTCTGTTGGATTTGTTTTTTTCAATAAAATGAGCTAACCAGTCTCTAAACAGATTTGATTGAACCCACCCAGACGGGTGAGCTCTTCCAATTGACCCAGGAGGAGCTCCTTTCATAAGGAGATCAGACATGTTTATCCTTGGGAAAATCAACATCGGAGGGACATAAGATCCTCCTGCACTCATTGAACATATGATTGTGACCAAAGATCCACGTTCTGCCGCAGTTAGAGAACATATTTGGCGTTTACCTTTACTGGCAATAACTTATGGTATTTTTGTCTGAACTACACTCAGGCCCGTTTCATCCACATTCCAAATACGGTCACCTGGGTATTTGTGTTTTGAATATTCGGACTCCAGCAAGTCATAAAAGGCATTAACTCTTTCACGAGTAAAACCTTTTGCACGAGCATATGATGTTCCAGTTGGCTTTCGGATTGACAACTTGTCTTTGTGTCGTCTAAGGAAATGGTCCAACCAAGCCCTGCCAGCAATTTCATTTCTAAAGTTGGTTTGAATCCCATTTCTTAATTGCTAGTTGGTAAGCCATTCGACGAACATCCAAGCGAGTGAACCCGTAAAATTTTGCCTCCATATACTTCAGGTACTCCACTAGTTCATTTTCCAGTTCTTAGGTATAGCTGGTTTCCTACCTAGCTTTTTTGTGTGAACTTCAGTGGCTTCAGATGTACTTGCCTCTTTAACATATCTTCTTAAAGTGGTCTTAGGCACATCAAAATGTTTAGAAGCCTTTTTGACACCCATTTTCTTTTCAGTGACAGCTGCTACTGCTTCTTTCATTTTGTCCTTGTCCCAAATTTGCCTTTTTCTGGCTGGTTTAGGTGTTAAGCTGATTCTAGGCATCTGAAAAATAAAAAAACCACAAATATTGAAACTGCTTGTAATATGGACCCCGGGGTCCATATTACCATTACCTAGGGGGGCCATAATACACACATCTCCAAGTTTAAAACACGTGGTTACAAGATAAAATGTAAAAGACTTAGAACATTCTAGTCTGTGTTAAACTGTAGGTAATAACCTCTAATTCATATGCACGATACTTAGAACTAAGTTATTATTAGTTATGGTAAGTTAAAATCAAGAAATTTACATACCTTTCAAAGTTTTGAAGATTGACCAAAACACAAACTATTGCACAATTACTGAGTGACTGCACTTAATGGCTCACAGCGCTCCTACCGGCCAGTTGGTATACTAGTGAACTAGTTCCAGCGTTCTCCACTAGATTTCAGCACTTTGTTATTAAAATACGGAGGGGGGCCATAAAATATGCAGGGGCCATATTACCACCTTCTCCTCTAATTGATTAAATAAACGTTGTTTATCATAAAACGAGTTTTGTCGAATTCCAAGTTTTTGTCGAGTGTATCTGTACTAGATAATTCATTTAATTGATTATTATTTTTATTGTTTATACATGAACTCATATTAATATCTTCAGGTACAATGATATCCTCAACAAGAACGTTGACTCGATTTTCTTTATTAAAATTACCATTCGGCGGCCCCTTGCCGCTGGTGGATGAATTGTTTTCCCCGGACATTGGTCCGGGGCAGAAATATTCACAAAATCAAAATTTACTTACAGTAGTTTTCCTTTTAAACACAAACCTAATATACTTATAACTAATAATGTGAACCAAATAACCTACAAACACCGATGTCACTATGTCACTTCGTATAGCGTATGATAGACGACTTTACTAGCCAACGGTCGGAGTACGAATCCAGATTATACTTCAATACTTATATTTTAATAAATCACTTTTGCGAAGAAAATTTAAACATTTAAACCAATTTACCGAATATTTAAATTTGGCGCGTTTGACAGCTTCGCGTTTGATACAAATGACTTTTAACAGATACATTAGTTGGTCCTTAGTTTGGAAGGAATTATAGCTCTTTAGACTGATTTTTATAAGCAAATGGGCTCAAGAAAAATGATAAGTATAAACATGAAGGATATTAAGCAAAATTTAGTTTTTTTTTATCAGTCATTATTTCAATTTTTATTAAAGTATACAATATTGCCACCTACTGGTAAGGCAATTAAGCTGTCACTAAAAGTTTAAATAACTGGTGATTCAACTTTTACAAAATTATGATATTTATTTCTTTTTATATAAAAACACAAACGATTTTTGATATGTTTTATTAATTTTATATTTTGAAGTATAACTTGAAGCTTCAGTTAGGAAAACCATGACCCATCGGGAAAAATATATGACCACCACATCCAAAAAGAAAAGAAAGACAGGACTGATTGGTGAAATCTTGATAAAATTACATTCTTAACAAGTGCTAGAGATAGTTATTGTTATGCCTAAATCGAGATGATGAAGTAACGATAGTATAAGAGAAATTCATATTTATTTTTAAAGTAATAATTATATTATATTTAAATTAAAGTTAAAATAATGTCCTACATCTTTTGGTAACTAATATCCAGATTCTATTGTTTTAATCAAGAGAAGTTGTTGCAAAGCAGAATTCATCATTGTTTACAATGACAGTGCACCGAAGTATAATGTTTAATTAAACTGTCAGGGAGTTAGACGACGTACCCCGTGATAAAGATATACAATATACGTGTATATGAGACTATAAGTTATACGTCTGAATAAGCTCTAATAGCTTATGGAGTCAACTACTGTGTTTCTGGAATGATAACTTTCGGAACGTTGATGATATAAACGACAATAGGTTTCATCATTATCTAGACATCAATTCTAAGTACATACATTAATTTACTTGGTACATACCATGCTCCACTTTCTACGGAGAATATTAAGATTGCTGTGTAAATAAACTTTAACATAATAATTAGTCATTTATTTAAATAATTGGAGTCGACCGCAACTTGAAGGAAGTTTATTTTATCTAATAATAAAACACAAAACTTTTGTTCAATACTTCACACTATGTATTACAATTTATTTTCACTACAGCTGTTTGGTAAGGTACCTTTCTCAAGTAGTGTATTTTTACATGCTCTACACTTAACCATCTACCACTGACGTGTACTTTCTGGAACATAACTACGGATGTGGTGCCATGTAGACCCCATGTAATTTCTATTTAGTATTGCCAACATTTTTTAAAAATATGACAAATTATGTTCAATATAATTTTTTGATATATTTTACATTAGCGTATAAATTTTTTTTATAATATTTTTCCAAATTGTTAGTTATTAAGCATATTACAAATTACATGTCAAAATATCCTAAATAATGAAAAGGTTTACTAAAAATGTTGTAATTTTTTTATTGTTTAAAATGTTTATAAAATAGTTATGGAAAATTAAAGATCAAATATACAAAATATAAAAAACAAAATAAAACAAAAAAACAAACCCCCCTTATAAAAAACTACAACACCCAAACTTTAGCAATTTTGAAATTCAGATAAAAAGTTACTTTGCACATTCTTTACAAATATTAGCTCTACAGTTATCACACATTGATATCTTACAAACATCACATGACTTCTTAGTCTTTTTATCATTTTTTCGTCGATAGAGCCCACATCTTTTTCATTTTTGGTTCATATCAGGATTTACGTTTTCATCAATCATCGGTTTGTTCAGTACTCTACTGATGTTTCATTCTCAATTCTCTTGGAAGTCTTTGGTTGATCATTCTTCTATTCAAATGTCGTTCAACGAGTTGTTTGGCGAGCACCTTCAAAAATTCTTCCCGTAGTATGTTATTTGCTTCTGCATAGCTTTGGTGTAACACATATGAATTAACTTCTGCGATGTCGATGATGGAATAAAATATTGCTATAGGCCAACGTCTAGTACGTCTACTTGAACTATAAATTGCACATTTTTTATTCAAGGCATCTACGCTCCCTTTGATTTCATTATAAAAGACAATTATTTCAGGATTGCCAGTTTTAACATTAGTGTATTTTTGTTAATGCATTGTAGAAACTAAAAGTACAGCCTTGCTTTTCTTTGGAACATAAGACACAATTGTAATATGTTTAGTAAAACCCCAGATACAACTTCCTACTTCTCCCTTCCGGTTGGGCAAAAATTCAATGGAATTTCTTTCTTGTTTTTCTTACGCGTACCTACATACGTTTATCTTCTTGGTCGCAACTCATTTGCAAGTTCAATAGAGGAGAACCAATTGCCTGCAGTTACATTTCTGTTGCTATTTATAATAGATTGAATAAGTTTTACCACGGATTGAATTGGTACAGCCAAACGTCATTCTTCATCTGTTAATAATTTGCCATCGCTGCCTTTGCCGCTATAAATATATACATTGAAAAAAGAATAAGTACGGGCATCAGTAAAAGTCAAGACCTTCAGACCATATTTGTTGGGTTGGCTTGATATGTACATGCGAAAATTTACAAGTTTCGCATGAACATACCTATGAGCATCTCGTCAATACAGGTGTAGAATGTTATTATCGATTAGACACCTCCATATTTGTAAAGGCGATGCACTTTTGCCCAACTGTTTGACATCACCTCGAAGTCCTGGCAAATACGAAAGTAAGTTATGTTTCTCTTTTCTCGTTCTCTGTAAAAAAGGTTGTAACGACCATTTAAATCTATTTTTACCATAATAACACATTCCATTTTCAACTTCTTCACCACTTTCAGAATAGGGTTTGTCAGACAAGTCAGCACTAGCTCTCTCACTATTATCTTTTACTACCGAATCTGTGTCATGCTCACTTTCAATGTCATTTAAAGAGCCATCTAACTCTTCCGCTAAACTCACTTTCTACTTCGTCATGCCATGCTGGCAACAGAGTTTTTTCATTGTTGTTATCAACGTAATGTACTGTTTTGGAGGAACCTGTCATTTTCGTAATTTTTCATAAACACTGACGTGGTGCCAAAAAGACCCCTTTCAAATTTTTGACAGCTATAAATTGAATACCACACTAGTAAAAAACTTGTCAATAAGTGAATCTATCGATGTCACTGTAATTTAAAGGTAGATGCGAGTGCGTGAACGAGTCTTAATTATGTTTTTGTTTATTTTTTTTATTGTTATGATCGGAGATTCACATGGAAGATATACACCTCCTGATAGGGAAAAAAGTATTATTATACATGAAGTCAATATGGAATTTAGCAGTAATGAAAAAAGCGATGAAACAGGTGGTATTGAACAAATAATAAAACAAAAAAATAAATATCGTTTAACGGACCAAGGTCCATATTATGTATTTTTGCAAAGTAAGAGAAGGAAACATAGGTAAGTTTCATAAAACTTTTACTGCTAGATTATTTTAAACGCTGAACCGGAGATCAGGGATAACATTTTAAATATTGCTGTAACTAGTAGAAATAAAGTTAAAGTCAAATTAAATTCAATAAATAGTGCCAACAAATTAGTCGAATCTAAAGTATTTTAGGAAAAAATTACGAGGCTTATATACCCACTTTCCTTATATAAAAAAAGTTGTAATAAACAGCATTGGCAAGGATATCAAAGAAAAAGATTATTAAACACAATTAAACCTAAATATGGAAATAATTTTAAACTTTATGGCTTTTACTTTCTACCGTAAAATTTAACATAAAAATTTTTTCGAACAAATCTTCTTTTGGCCTTTATATCTTTTTTCTGGTCATCATGACCAACCAATCAGCGTAGTTTTCTATTATGTAGATTTGTTTTTATATAATCAATTATTTTGTTAACATTCTCATGTTAATATTTTTTTATTAATTTAATATTTTTAAGTGATTTTTCTTAATAAGTGATACAAAATAGCGTTTTCTAAATGTTTCTGTCCTTATTTGTTGCTTAGGAAATGGCAAAATAAGTAAAAAATTACGTTTTTTTATAAATATTAATAACTGTTTTGAAAATAAACTTATAACATTTATATTCTATAAAACGCTGTGTATTGTAGTGCTTAATAAATGGTCAAAAGTTCAAAGTAATTGGTCAAACAGTTTAAAAGTTATTTTATTTGTTTTTCCCAAATTAATTTTTTTTGCAACAATATAAGTCAGAAAATTATATAGTTTTAGTAATTATAAGGGTAGTTTCTAACAGACGAAGAATTTTTTTATTAATTACATAAAAAAAGGAAAATCATTTTAAATATTGCAAAATAATTTTGCAAAAACATGTCGATTTTTGCTTACAAACAATTAGAATATCTTTTTAACCATTGCCTGTAAGAGTATAATTTTTATATATTTAAAAAAGCTGAAATTGTTTACAAGTTCAAAAAGAAACGTTGAAATACATTAAAAAACCAGGGATACAGTTAACAGCTCCTTCCCCCTCCCTTAGGCTCTCGCGAGTTTCAAAGCCGGCCGATTCTAAAGGACACATTTTAAAGCTTTGTGGACGATTCCGTTAAGGGCAATATTTTTAAAATTTGGTGCATTAAAACTATAAAGTAAATTCTTTTAAATAGCGCTAATTAGATTTCCTAAGTTTTATAAATAAAGCTAATATGAATTAAATAAAAAAAATGGCTTACTTTGTTCCACATTATTTTGAGACAAATTTTTTTCTTTTATATTTGTAAAAAAATTCAGGCTTCATAAATATAAAAAAATAGTATTCTTACAGGCAATGATTGAAAAGTTTAATTGTTTATAAGTAAAAAAATCGAAATGATTTTGCAAAATTATTTTGCAATATTTAAAATTATTTTCTTAATGTAAATATTAAAACAAGTCTTTGGCTATTCTGGGATTCTATAATTTAATTGTATTTACATATTTTAAATCAATTATATTCAACCATATTAACTTTACCGCTCCGTGGCTGAATACCACCAAGTAACCATGACAGTGTCCACCGAGAGTGAACGGTGACAAGAGACAGATAGATATGTTTTGTTGTAAGATGTAGGTTAAAATTATAACACATGGTTTTCTTTTAATAAAATCCTATAAATCAATATTCACAGTCATTACCTAACTATTTTTACTAATACCCACATCACAACTGGCACCCAACTTGGGCAAAATAGTTTAAAGTGTAGTTCGTACTGTGAAAATCGTAAAGTTTCATTGTGAACAGTAAAAAGTGTTTTTGCTCCCGCCATTGTAAGGTGATTAGTGGACATTTTCACTTAGTTTAGTGCTTCACAACAATAAATCTACTGTGTATGTGACTGCTGTGGAAACTCCGCACAGACCATCCAAAAACATCCTGTGGGAATATCAATCTTCCACTACAGATCGTTCAAAACATCCTGTGGGAATATCAATCTTCCACTACAGACCATTCAGAAATATCCTGTGGGAATATCAAGCTTCCATTTAAGGGTATTTACAAGAAATAAGCAACAGAAACTGTAAGCCTTTAATTTTTATTACTATTTTTGTGTTAAACTTGCAATCACGGCAACAAACGATAAACACAGTTATTCGCTTAGATCGACGACGGTTTTTAGTTCAAGCGAATCAACATCAGCAGAAATGTCGTCAGTAAATTTAACAAGCGAACAGTTTCAAGCCTTATTAAATACAATAGCAAGGCCTATTTCGGACTCGGGTAGTTTAGCAAAATGCGCTTCTCGCTTCGATGGATCAAAGGGGGCTGATGTAAAAGCTTTTATAGATGCGGTCGAGATCTATAAAGAGTGCAGCCACGTGTCTGACGCAAACGCATTAAAGGGTATACCCATGCTGCTAGACGGTTTCGCCGCCACGTGGTTTCAAGGTGTTAAAAATACGGTAAACACGTGGGCCAGCGCCATTAATTTATTACGATCGACTTTTGGACCTCAAAAACCAGCCTACAGAGTATATCGGGAACTGTTTTCGACGGAACAAGATGCTAAAACACCGTGTGACATTTTTGTATGCAAAGCGCGCGCGATAATAGCTCAGTTACCGGCAGATACATTAACCGAAGCTACTCAATTAGATATGGTATACGGTTTGTTGCATAGGAGAATACGTGAAAAAGTCGCACGTGATAAGATCAATACATTTAGCGAACTCTTAAAAGAAGCGAGGCAAACTGAAGAATCGTATGAAAATCCGGAAATAAACATTAAAAACGAAAACGAATCAAAACGGGTACGGTGTAGCTTTTGCAAAAATCCAGGTCACGTGAAGGATGAATGTCGAAAATTGGCCGCAGCCAGAACCAGGGAAGCAGATTCTCGAAAATCTTCGGTTGAGCCCAAACCTAATCCTCCTTTAGTAACTTCTCGTACTAGCCCTAAACCAACCTTTTCTACTTCGAATCAGATTTCGTGTTATGGATGTAAGACTCCTGGATTCATTAAAAGTAATTGTCCAAAATGCAAATCATCCAGTAAATCCTCAGCAGTATCTGAATTTATGCTTGCTGAAACAGTTAATGTCGACCAACAATTTGCCACAAACCTATCAACTAAACCCATTGTTCAGGTCACTATTGAAGGTCATGTAGGTCATTGTTATCTTGATTCGGGAGCACAGTGCAGTATTGCTGGCTCTCAGCTAAGAGATATCCTCTTGAAGGATGAGGTACCCTTTTCCACAAAAAGTGTAGACATGACCCTAGCGGATGGTAGGACTACTTCTACCACTGTTTTGGTCTTTGATTTAGTTGTTATCTTACAAAACCGCTCTCATAGCATTTCCTTAATTTCTGTGCCCACACACACAAATAGTCGTACCTTACTGGGGGCAGACTTCTTAAGAAAAGCTAACATCATTCTAGACATTCCTAATGACTCATGGTTTTATGGTGATGTCCCTAATATCCCCTACTCATTTGCTCCAGATACAGCTCAGGTCAGCTCTCCTTGCCAGGTCAATAGCGTTACTCTTGCTCATTTGGAACTACGAGCAGATGAAGGAATTTCTCTATCCTTAGAAGAAAGATCCAATCTTAACAACATTGTTAAGGAAAATTCTGATTTATTCGTATATAATAGAGACCCTACTCCATATGCTGAACACTCCATTGTATTGGTTGATGATGTACCAATATCTGTTCCACCTTACCGTATGTCAGAGCCCAAAAGGCAATTACTGCGTCAGGAATTAGATAAACTTTTGGCTCAAGGCATAATCGAAGAGTGTGAGTCCCCATATGCTTCACCCGTGGTACTTGTGCCTAAGAAAGATGGAGGTATCAGATTAACAGTAGACTATCGACGCTTAAACGCAATAACACGTGCAGATAAGTACCCTCTGCCACGTATTGAAGATATTTTGCATGCAGCAAAGGAAACCCGATTTATGACTACCCTCGACTTAAAATACGGTTATCATCAAATCTCTGTACGAACAGCTGATCGTGACAAAACAGCCTTCGTGTGTCCATTTGGCACCTTTCGTTACACACGCATGCCCTTTGGTATGTGTAACAGTCCCGCTAGTTTCCAAAGGATGATTGATAAATTTCGTGCTGGTCTTCAAACTCTGAATATCCTAGCTTATTTAGATGATCTGATAATATTATCCCCATCCTTCTCTGATCACATAGACGATTTGAAACAAGTATTCAACCGGATGCGCCTATTTAAATTATGTCTAAATAGAGCAAAATGTTCATTCGCCTGTGAAGAAGTCCAATATCTCGGACACATCCTTTCACCTTTGGGTATCCGACCAAGTGAAAATAAAGTATCTGCCATACTAAACATGACACCACCCCTAAATGTTACTCAACTGCTAAAATTCCTGCAAACATGCTCATGGTTCCGTAGATTCATCGAAAATTTCTCCCATGTTGCTAAACCTTTGTCGAATTTAACCAAGAAAAATGTGAAATGGACCTGGGGAGCAGAACAACAAGAGGCCTTTGAATGTCTGAAACAATTATTGTGTTCCGCCCCAATCCTACGACAAGCTGACTGCAATTTACCTTATATCCTTCGTACAGATGCTAGCAATTATGCTTTGGGGGCATGTCTTCTGCAGGGGGAGAAAGAGAAACGAACGACCTGTAGAGTATGCTTCGAGACTCCTGACTCCTGCTGAACAAAACTATAGCACTACAGAACGAGAAGCTCTTGCTGTGGTTTGGGCAGTGAAGAAATTTCGAGGATACTTAGAAGGCGCTACTACCATAGTGCAAAGTGATCACCAAGCCTTAAAATGGCTAATGACCTTAAAGTCCCCTACTGGACGGTTAGCTCGATGGGCTTTAGAGCTCATGCCATATGACCTAAAAATAGAATATATCACAGGAAGAAAAAATGTAATCGCAGATACTCTATCAAGGCCTCCCATGACAGAAGTTCCCATCATAGCTGAAGTTCATCTAGTAAGAGTAGATTTTCCAACTCTTAGTGTTGCTGATGTTCGAGAAGAGCAGCTTAATGATCCAGATGTTGCCAAGATTATTGGATGTTTAGAAGATCCCTCTTCTGACACAAGCGTAGATTTCAAGAGGTGGGCAGAAAGAGGATATATCATGAACAATGGGATATTATACCGTTATACTCCTGAAGTAGATGAAGAAGAGCCCCAATTGGTAGTGGCTAGTACACGTATTCCTCACATACTGCATGAGTACCATGATTCCGCTACTGCTGGTCATTATGGAGTGGAGAAGACATATCAAAGAATAATAAAACGCTACTATTGGCCTGGAATGAAGAAAATTATCTCTGACCATGTAAGTAAATGTCTTGAGTGCCAACGCTATAAAGTCTCTAACCTCAAACCCGCTGGTCTCCTACAAACCCCTGTTCAGTCCCAGAGGTTTGAAGTGCTATCTATTGATTTATTTGGGCCTTTGCCCCTCTCTCCTCAAGGTTATACATGGATTCTGGTAGTGGAAGACACTGCTAGTCGTTGGGTAGAATTATTCCCGCTAGAATCTGCTACTGCCGCTGCCTGCGCCAAGTGTTTCATAGACAACATAATCTTACGATACGGAATCCCTCGTCGAGTCATCAGTGACAACGGTACTCAGTTCGTGAGTGCGGTAATGCAGCAAGTGGCGCATTGTTTCGGATACCAACAAAACCTTATACCTGTATACCACCCGGAAGCTAATCCCGTCGAACGAAAGAATAGAGATATTAAAACTCAGTTAGCTATTCTAACAAATAATGACCATTCGTCTTGGTCTGAAAAGTTACCCGCTATACGGTTCGCGATGAACACTGTGAAGTGCGACTCAACCGGTTTCACGCCTGCGTACCTCACTTTCGGTCGCGAGTTACGAACTCCTGATGATGCAAATCGTGATTTTCGAAGCATCATAGCCAAGGACAACTTCGTGCCACAAATCACGCCCTATCTACTAACTTTGAGTAAAGCTCTTAGTGAAGCCCGCGAGACACATGAACAATCTCAAGATAGACGTAAGAAGTATAAAGACTGCCACCGCCGCTCTGTTTCGTTCGAAGTAGGTGATATTGTGCTAGTCGATTCGCATACACTAAGTGACGCGTCTAAGTCCTTAACTTCGAAGTTCGCGCCGCGTCGCGACGGACCCTACAAGGTGACCAAAATGCTGTCCCCTACAACCTATGAAGTTTCACACATCGACACTCCAGATGTTCCTGCTGGGAAATATCATGTCTCAGCCTTGACGCCTTTCCATGCCGATCCAGAAGATCCGTGCCCTGCTCCAGTTCAACCTCTCCGTAGAAGAGGTCGTCCAGTGAAATCCTCAGAAGCCGACCCTCCTGCTCCACTGGTCTCCTGCCCAGAGTCTTTGACCCTTGGGTTAGACGATAGCGAAATGAGCCCCCATGTTGGAGATGACCTTGCTCATATTGAAGCTGAACCTGCACCTGACCATATTGCCAGACGTAGACAACCCCGACCAAAACGTTGTCATTGCTGTCCTGTAGAGCTCTATTCCTGCTTAGACTCTGTTGCCCCACCCGCGAGTCGCCAGGGTGGTGCAAAGGGGGAGGATGTAACAGCCACACCGCTCCGTGGCTGAATACCACCAAGTAACCATGACAGTGTCCACCGAGAGTGAACGGTGACAAGAGACAGATAGATATGTTTTGTTGTAAGATGTAGGTTAAAATTATAACACATGGTTTTCTTTTAATAAAATCCTATAAATCAATATTCACAGTCATTACCTAACTATTTTTACTAATACCCACATCACACAACCATATTAACTTTACTTCAAAGTAAAGGATAACCTTTAAGAACATAATATTACAAATTCAATAATTACATCGGAAATTTGTCATATTCTTGAAATTTTCACAAATGAGGTTTACTTTAAATTTAATAATCAAATATATACAAATAAATATCAGTGCATGACTCATCATGGGTTGTTATTAGTCTTTACTTACAATATACTGACCTTGTTAAGAATTGTGTCCATTTTTGTCATAATTATTGATCTCCCTAGCAAAATTAATAAGGTGACTCCGGTGGCTTCATGAACTGAACATCTCAATGCACATTTTATCTTTGGTCTTTGATCTTAAAAGACATAGGCCGTCAACATAGTTTTTATTACTTTATAAACACTTTCCACGTGATTAGCTTCTGGATGGCACAGTGGGGTAAATTTTAATTCAACATAAATAAAACGGTCTGGAATAAATGTGATGGAATTTTGTCTAATTTCCATCAATTGTTGGGAGGAAAGCTTATTAAATTCCTTTTCCAGTGTTCCTTCGATTATACAAGCAGACTTCACGGCGATGGTTCTTTATGTGTTTGGTTTAACAGGGGTTGTACTTAGAGAAAAATAAAGCATAATTAATCGAATCTACACATTTAATAACGAGAGAATATTTACAGAACCACTAATACCAACGAAAGAGTTCGCTTTAACCCATTTTTCATTGCTATATCGGCGTTTTAGTAGCGCGCGAACTATCGAGAAAACAAATACACATTTCACTGCATTTTGGAGGCGAAGAGAGGGCTTAGAACACGTTCGTAGTTCTCTGCTTAAAACGCTTAGTTGTTTAGGTACCGTCGAGTACCGCACAGCTTGAGATACTGAAACTGAACACATCTGCGAGAGATTTTCTCTTAAATCTTTATAAAAGTGCCGACAAGACGGTGTCCAATCCAATATTTGTGAGAATGAAAAATTACACTAAAATTAATATAAAATGTTGTTTCTACAACCAAATGGACACATCAAAATACAAGAAATATACAAAATATCCATTTTATTTAAAGGAAAACCACTAAAGGTTTAACTTTATATATCGAATCAGATTAATTAATAACTAAGGTTTTATCAAATTCATACATCAGATCATCATCATGTAGGAGATAATAAATTGTTATAATCTAATGATAAAAAGCATGTATAGTTGCTTAATTCCATTTAACCCGTAACAGGGTAATCCTCTAAGCTTATTGCCTTCACAATTTTTATGCATCATATAGAAATAGTTTTTATACTGGCATAGTTGCCAGGTACAACTGGCAACTGAGCCAATTCTCATATTAAGTTACTCGATAGTCATATTAAATTCACAATACAAATATAACAAAATCAATAGTCAATCAATGGCCAATCAAAATAGACACAAATCTGTACATAATTTGTTACCAGTACATAATCTGTACCATAATATGTTACATATATTAACAAAAATTTCCATGTCAAAAAATAAGTTCACAATATAATTTATTATTATTAATGAAATAGCAGTTCAAAAAGGATACAAATAATAAACAATAAATAATGTTTTATATTTTAAATCAAAAACTGCATAAGAAAGCCCTTAAAATAATAGTTCTACCACCAGACGAAAATCTGAACACCTATTTCTCCAATACATATATACAGGCATGATATCAACAAAACTGACCAAACACATAAACAAAAAGAAAGATAACACAAACTTTTAGAACAAACAATAATCTAAACTATCTTATATATTAAGAGCAACAAGAGCCAAACGAAAAAGAACTTACACAGTGGTGACTGCTCAAAAGTTAACATAGATAAAACTGGTAGAAGCTTTAACGAACATATAACAAAGACTTCACCTTCTAGATGATACTTATTCTTTTAGTAACCAATTTCAAATTCTCCATGTTAAAACTAAAAGCCGTAAGCCGTCTTTATTTGAATCGATGAAAATGAATATACTAAATAATATACATATAATTTTAAATGTCCAACTTCAGACAAACAGTGTTTAAGTCAGCGATACTCAACCTTTTTTTTTTCCTGGGCCGCATAGTAGTTATTGCCACAGCTTGCGGGCCGCAATCTAGGTGAAGTAGTATATATATATATATATATATATATATATATATATATAATATATATATATATATATATATATATATATATATATATATATATATATATATATATATATATATATATATATGTATTATTTTCAAAATACTGATGTCAAAAATGTATAATACTTGCGCAAAATTTCGGTCAAATGCTTTTTAAATGCGTTAATTTTTTTAATCCTTGGAAAACTAATAAGAATTTTGGAAAAATTTAAACGCAGAATAAAATATTACATTATTACAGATGGCCAAAAGTTTCTAAAAACTTCTATACTGTTTATTTTAATAAGTTACAGGGGCACAGGACCGTCTCATACTATGATACAGCGAGGCAGTCGCATCAGGCGACATCACAAGGGGGTGGTATAATCAGTACAATAAAAAAAATGTCAGGCTGTGTAAAAGTGTCAGAAACTATAGACAAAACGAAAAGTTACAGATAATATGGCTAATGAGCAAACGAAAATTTATTGCAATTGCAGAAAAGTTTATATTATGTATTACATTTCCAGCTGAAAATGAAATTCAAGCCGGGATAAAAAAGCGAGCCAGGATAAAAATGCATTGGTTTTTTCGACTTCTGAGAAAACGAATCAGTATTTTTGAAAAATTTAAACGCAGAGTGAAAGACTACATTATTACCGAGGGCAGGAAGTCCCTGAAAATTTTTATGTCTATTTTAATAAGTTACAGAGGTGAAAGGACAGAAAATTTATTGTAATTTTTAATTTTAAATATTTCATTCAAAAGAAACGTTTTATTTATTTTAAGGAAATTTGGGCTCTGGGTAATAATGAAACATTTCATTCTGCATTTAAAGTTTTCAAAAATATTAATTAGTTTTCTCAAGATTTGATAAAAAATTGCATTTAAATAGCATTGGATCAAGATTTTGCGCATACCCCCTTAATAAAAATGAAAGTTAAATTTCAATCATATTTAAGTGGCGGCATTTCAAAGACTTGCATGATATTAAAAGATGTACCGCACGGCTCTACAGGGTTGAAAACAAAGAGAAAATTTAGAATGATTTTTCATTTCAAATACATACAATAATGTGATCTTTCATTTGGCGTTTAAATTTTTCAAAAATACTCATTAGTTTTCTCATGATTCTGTACTTTCCCATTTTAAAAAAATCATAGTGACGACTGTAACCTGAAGAGGGATCGCGTAAAGTTCGAAACATTTATGTGATAATAATATGATGTGTGTGTGGATTCTACAAAAAACCGGACTCGTTAAATTAAAGCATTTATTTAAGATAAAAATTAATGTGATGGTTGACACTGACGCAAACTATTAACAATTTTAGATAAATCTGGTACGTAATTACTACAAGCTACTCTCAAAACATAGTCCAGGTGCGAATCAGTGAGTCGGATTCGGTAAACATTTTTTGCATATTTTATATTTGAATATGATGATTCGCACAGGTAGGTTGAAGCAAACAACGTGAGGAGTCAGTATGCGCAACTTTTGAGAGTTTTATGATTATCCGGTACTAATTTCCAGAATTCTTCATAATGGTTTGTGTCCCTTTTTTGACGTTGACACTACCGTGTCAATAGTTTATAGTCAACATTATAGTTTGCTGCTGCTGTAACGACCATTTCAAGACGCAGAGTTTTTCTCTTTCCAATGCAGAGCCGACTGGGAAACTATCGCTAAACATCTTGTGTTTTGTATTATAGTGTCTCATAATATTATACTTCTTTAATATAACTCTCTCGACAAATCAAACAAGTTGCTGAATCGTGTTTGTTAGGTACAACAAAATATTCATCTTTGCAATTGTCTTGAAATAGTCTGTTTTCGTCAGATATTTTACGTTTTGATTTTGAGGACACGCCAGCCATTGTCACTGTTTTAAATTCTCGGAAAATCAATTATAATTAAAATTATTGTAAGTAAAAGAAACCCACTTCACTTGACAAAATTTGAAAAAGACGATACGTGTGTAAACGGAAGCGCTGAATGAAATTGATATGTTCATATAATAATTGAACTGGTTCCAAATCGACATTAATTGGAAATGCAAACATAACATAACAACGTCAACTTCGGGAAATCCCCGGTTGAACACCACAGGGGCGGATCTTTTTATATTATAAATTGAACTTTGTTGATTAGGGAATTTTTAATAAGATTTTATAAATACATATGTAGGTAAAGTCAAAAATTCTTAGTAAGCCTTCGGGCCGCATAAAAAAACGCCCGAGGGCCGCATGCGGCCTGCGGGCCGCAGGTTGAGTATCACTATTTTAGTATTATTATTTTAATAATGGTGTGGGTTTAAAAAATACTTTCTCAAGTAATGTATTTTTAGATGCCCTATATTTTATACTCTTTAACGGAATAATTTAAGGACTTAAAGTTTAAGTCCTTAAATTATTCCGTTAAAGAGTATAAAATATAGGGCATCTAAAAATACATTACTTGAGAAAGTATTTTTTAAACCCACACCATTATTAAAAAAATATTCATTCTATTTAAAAATATGTTTCTGTTAACAACACTGTTGTCGACAAAGTAGAATAAATTTAAATTTGTCATCATGTTACACTTCTGTTTATCGTTAAAAATTAATTGATAGTCGTGGGTTGTATTGGGGTTATTTAATAATTTAGCAAAATACACAATCCACAAAAATCTTATTTAAAACATGCGAACGGTTTTTGAAATCACAATAAATGCAGTGTTTAATTTATTTTTGTATAGCATTGGCTGTTAAATAATTTGTGTTTGATTCTTTCGTCTGTTGTACAACTATCGACCTTTTTAGAGTGTAGTTATTGTATATAAGTACCTATTTTTTATAGTGGTTTAGTAAAGCGATACTTTAAAGTAAAATGAGAAATCTGAAAGAAAATAAAATACAGTCGAAACGTTGAGTGTTATCTCCAGAAGAACGGCGTTTAGTTCCGAAAGTCTAAATTTATTTTAATTTAAAAAAAAATAATATGGGCCCATTAAAATCTGTTGTGGCAGTACAAAAAGTACATGCGATGCTGGCGGTATCTCAGAGAAGACATTCCAAAGAATTAATGAACATGAGTGAGAGTGAAATAAATAAAGTAAGCAAGAGAAATCGTCGACATCCAAAAAATTTAGATTTGGACCAGTCAATTAAACTTGCAATTAAAAAATATTATATATAACACGTATAAAGCCAAAAAACATGTAACAATTAGTAATGTGTTACAACAAATAAAAAACAAGAAACTGTGTGATATTAGTTTAATAAGTTTATGGAGATTGCCAAAGCATTTTATATTGACGACACCATCAAATCACTGATGACATAATTTTAGAAGGTGCTATATTGTATATTGGTAAAACAAAACAAATACAAGGACGTACACCAGTACCGTGGTGGTCTAAAGAATGCGAAGAGGTCATAAAAAATAGTAAATCTTCTTTGAATAACTATAAGAACCCCAAGACACCGGAAAACAGAATTAATTTTAAAAAATTAAAGGCAAAAGCGCAACTTACTATAACGCAAGCTAAAAGGAATTCATGGCAGAAGTCTGTATTGGAAATAAATAACACAACTCGCTCCAAGGAAGTCTGGCAAAAAATAAGAAAAATTTGTGGTTCTCCGCAAAGGACTTCTATTAAACACTTGAAAGTACAAAATAAAATAGTAACCAAAGATGAAGATATTGCAAACGTTCTAGCGGATTTTTATGAAAGCCTCTCAAACGACAAAAATCCACGTGCAGATTCTTCAAATTCATCATCTGATACTTATACTCTTCCTAATAATGAAAATTCTAACGCACCAATTAATAGTCGCATTACATTTCAAGAACTTAATTCAGCATTTTCAAGCCTTAAAGATTCTTGTCCTGGACCCGATGATATCCCAACTATATTTCTAAAACATCTTCCGGACTTAGCCAAATATCATTTACTTGACATATTTAGTTTCATATGGACACAACAGCATTTTCCTTCAATATGGACTAGTTCCTACGTCCCACCTCTTTTAAAAAACAATAAATCAAGATATAGTGTGGAATCATACAGGCCAATCTCAATTACTTGTTCCATGTGCAAACTTTTAGAAAAAATCGTTAACAGTAGAATAATGTGGACATTGGATCAAAAACGATTACTGATTACTGAACAAAATGGATTTAGGCAGAATCGATCAACGGCTGATAACATTCTGGAACTCGAAAGCGATATTATGGAATCGTTTGCAACTAATAGAAAATGTACCGCGATATTTTTTGACTTAAAAAATGCCTTTAATACTGCCAAGAAACACAGGATTCTAAAAACGTTGTATGAGTGGAATATCTGGAGATCCTGTTTATCGTTCATCAACAATTTTTTAACCAATCGGACTTTTCGGGTAAGAGTTTCCAATTCGTACTCGAAAACTCACAGCTTAACATATGGTGTACCACAAGGGTCTGTTCTTAGCCCAACACTGTTCCTCATAGCGATTAATGATATTTTGAAAAAACATAGAAAACCCTTTAAAAAGCACGGATTTATGCTGACAAAGTTTTATCATTAAACTGGAAACATGGTCTCTGAATACTGGCTTTGAATTTTCTACTACAAAAACAAGAGCCATGGTTTTTGCAAAAAAACAGCAAATGTAAGTACTGCGTCAAATGTTACGTTGTACGGGAAACTGTCGCCAAAATACACAATCTCGACAAAAGATTGTTACTTTGGGCGGCCAATCACAGCGCTCGTTATTATTATTATTAACTTCGCTGTCATTGGCCTCTCGGCGGAAGAGCGCTGCGAGTTCTCAATTACTAAACGTATAAAATAGCAGCGTATCACCTCGGTGGAAATAAAAAGGGTCTAAACGCCTTCTAATGCCTCCGGGTGCTCTGTAGAGGGCTTTGAAAACATCAACGATAGCTCCTCTACTTAAGTCCATTTTCAGGGTATGGACTCGTAAATGTTTTCTTCTGGTATCTTGCATTGAAAAAGGCAAGATATTTCTTACATGACAAAGGTTAAGTCGAAATAAAAATACCAGGTTGCAGTAGAATAACATCTCAGCCACAGAGTATGGATAAAGATAAAAACAAGAGCAGAGCCCCGAGAGCACTAAGCTCTCGGAGAGCCCGTGAAGGACTGACCTGGTTGACCTGAAAATCGCCTATTTTTATACATGCTGATGTAGCGATAAATAGGGATTTCCAGGTCAGAAACCAATAAGAAAAAATGAGGAGCGGGGCGAAGCGTCTCGAGCGCGTACTAGTCGCGCTTGAGGACAAGCGGACCTTCCGATCGGGACTTTAGTCGTCAGACACTTCGAGCCCTACTAGACCTTGTTGGTTAGTGGTGCTTCCTAGTAAAATTGTTGTTTCATTATTAATCCGAATAACCAAGATCGTCCTTACGTCGAATCTTAACGATTACACCGACTTCGAAGATCAGCGTTTATTTCCAATCCAGACGTCGAAGATATCCTAAGGCATCATTCGTCGTCTGCTACTATATCACAGTGCACGAAAACCGAGTATCAGCTGTAGAATCGTTCCCTGTCAGAAACATACGCTTTTTGAAATAGAAAAACAGTAGTTTTATAACTATTACAAATTGCGTCGAACTGACAACGACGATTTATCGGACAACGACGGTAAAAACGAGGAGAAGTCTCGACGGAGACTTATATTCGATTTCACCGCTCCGAGTCAAGCCACGACGACGCTTCGACACTTTGAACCTTATGCATTTTTCAGTAATTAGTAAACACTGGTAAAACTGACAGTGCACAAGGTAGTGTACAAAGCGACGGGCTATTGCATAGCCGATACAACGGGCATTGTTGTGCCTCTTTCTAGGAGATAGAACGCGGCGATTCCTGATAAGAAGGAAACCGACATCTCTGCAATTTTGAGGCATATACCACGCAACAGAACTCTAACACATATTGTCGTGTAAGAAATATATTTATCATTGTAAGAAATTTTGAACGGTTAGAGAGTTCTGTTATCCGGTGTCACCTCGCTTGATGCAGAGGCTCGATAGAGCTTCTTACACGAATAAGCCGGTATCTGTACTAACTCCTATACGAAGATAGATCATCGTAATACCAGATCATCTTCAAGAGCGGCGGCCGCTGAGCGTCCAGGAACTCCGGATAAGGGAGAGGATGCTACGGCCGTACGACAAAACCAATAACAGTAGATACTCATATTAAATTTTTAGGAATGCATTTAGACAACAAACTTACATGGCGAGAACATATAAAGCAATTACAATTAACCTGTCATAAGAGAATAAACATCTTAAAAACATTATCAAACAGGAAATGGGGTTCTGACCAAAATACAATACTATCAGTATACAAATCGTTAATCAGGTCTAAACTCGATTATGGATGCATCGCTTATTGTTCTGCCAGAAAGTCTATTTTAAAATCTCTATATACAATTAAACTCTATATAAAATTAAATTAAACTTTAATTTTCCTGACATATTTGATCCAAATATCAACGATCCCTTTGGTCAATCAATATTCCACAGTGCAATGTATATTTGAACAAATATAATAAGTCGGAAATACGTCCCTTAGAAATAAAAACCATTTTGTCAAATATACTCCAAACTTATGAAAATTTCTCCAAAATATTTACAGGTGCTTCAAAATCTAGCAATGGAGTTGGTGCCGCTTTTGTGATCAATTCAAGTAAATATCTATTTCAACTATCTCCCCACTGTAGCATATATACAGCCGAATTATTTGCTCTTTATCGAGCAATTAAGTTTATTAATGATACCAATATCGTCCAAGCGGTGATTCTTTCTGATTCTCTGAGTTCGATTACTTCAATTCAACGAGTATAATATCCTAAACACCCAATTGAAAAAATAATCAAATCAGAACTTCACACATGTCAAGAAAAATGAAGAACGGTTGACTTCATATGGATTCCTTCTCACGTGGGTATCCCTGAAAATGAAGAAGCAGACTTAAGTGCGCGTAGTGCAGTGTCTAGTGCGGAATCAGAAATAATATTAAAGTGCGGTCCAGATGACTTAAAGATTTCTGTTAAGGCAAAAATCTTAGAAGTTTGGCATAACGAATGGCAAATATCAACGTCTAAACTACGACAAATTAAAGATACAGTTAAAGGAACTAAATCGCGTAGTTAACCGATTACGATTAGGCCATACTAGACTCACACACTCTTATCTTTTTTCTAAATGTAACCCACCAATATGCGAGCACTGCAATTCAACCTTAACAGTATAGTATATCTTTGAATGTGACAAATTTAAACATCAACAATCTGTTTTGTAACGAAGATATTTTGCCTACCACACGGGGTACCAATACAAGGGGTAGAAAATTGGGGAAAGAACTATTGGGGGTGGAGATAGGGCAAGCAAAATAATCGCTACTGATGCGAACGGACACTCAGGGTTTCGTAGGAGAGCTGGGGTCGTGGATAAGTAAAAGATAAGGGCATTGGAATGGGGCAACTACAAAAAAGGAAATAAAGGGTCATTAATCTCTTGAACAAACACAATAAAAATAAACAAGAAACACCTCAAGGAATTTAATATAGGGCGCCACTTGAGGTGCCTAATTATACCTATTACAACCACTAGTTGTAACAAGGGAAATAATTAGAAAACAAAATCAAAACATAAAAAACATATTTTATCTTTTTCAAATAAATTCAAAAAGGGTTAGCTCAAAAAAAAAAATAAAATGTTAAGACAACAAAATTTAACATTTATTTATGTGTCACCACAAACAGTTACATGGAGAAATACAAAACACAAAAACTTGGAGAAATACAAAATTCCAAAAAACTTACATGTGTCATCCATTAACAAACTCCATTGCTACAAAACTTACAAAATTGCATGGAGGTTAACCTTTTAAAACAAAACAAAACAAATCAACATCAAAAATACTAAAACGAGCTGTCATAAATTAACATTAAATTTCAAAAGAAAAACTAAACACAAATTGACAGCTTTACTCAAAACCTAAAATTAACAATTTGAATGTCAACGAAAGCAATTATTATTTTATGAAAAAAATGTCTGTCTTTAGTTTAAAATTTAAACAAAATGTTACCTTAATTCACATGACACACTTAACTTTCTGAAACCATAACTGGAACCTGGAACTGAGGGCTCCACTCTCTCTGGATCACAAAAATCTCCATCTTCAAACTGCCAAAAGCCTTGGATAGAAACAGGAACAAAAAAAAACGAGGATGTCCTCCAATCCTCACTCAAAACATTAATAATTGAAGCATTTACTGCTACAAAACCAATAACAAACTGCTACATATTCTTCATAATAAAAGATGAAAACAGAACACTTTACAAATTCGACGTGAATTTGGACATAACGTTGAACCGCTATTCAAAGCTGTTACAACGAGAGTGAAGAAATTCTATTAAAATTGAACGCACACATACAAACGCTGACATAACAAGACACCACGAAACGACGTACATATCTTTTTGCGACGCATTAAACTTGAAAAGAATTTGCCGAAGTAAAATAAATAAACAACTCTAAAATGGTTTATTTCAACTTGGCCGACCTAAGAAACAAATGAAAAGATATTTGGGTTTAAATACGTACGAAATATTTTTAGATCTATCAAAAATATATAAGGTGATTTTAATATTTCGTATACGAGGGGACTTCGATATACTTAAAAGAATCAATGAAATTGAAAATGCTACAATACCCCCACGTAAGAGCGAAAACTGGACTAACGGAAAAGTTTTCGTTTAGGGCGAACAACAATCAGGTTGTGGAACAACAGTAGCATTTTCCAACTACTGCAACAATACATAATGACTTCAATAACTCAAACAGAACAAAAAACAACAAACAAAAATCATAACCAAAATTACACATCATAACTGTTTATGGTACTAACACAATAACATACAAAATAAAACTGGATGCTCGATTTGACGAATCGGCACCAGGTACAGTTCGTTGGCTCTTAAGCACAACGACACAATGGCAGATTTCTACTAAAATGGCTCTTGCCTAACCAAAAACGTGGAACAGACCAGTGTTGAAGTTTCTGGAAGCGAAAAGAAAGGTGTTTCCAGCTCAACAAAGGCGGGTGGCCAACAACACAGCTTAGACAAGCTTCGCTATGGTTATCCACATAATAGATAACCAAAACAATATCAAACAATAATAACACAGTTGACTGCGACAGTCAACCAATGAATTTCCAACCACTGGTTGAAAATCAAACTACACAAACATAAGAAAACAGGATGGCCAATAGTTCCATAGAAATATCCTCCGGGATCGACACAGCGAAAAATTTCCAAGTCAGGAAACTCCCTAAAGGACAAAAGAAGAAACATAACTCCAAAACGTTAATACACAATCTTGGAAAAGAAGAAAGAACAGGGGCACATGGCATACAAGCCATAACTGATACACAATCAATTTAGTCTTAAACTAAATACTTCCAAAAGAAACAAAAAAAAACTCGTAACAGTCTTCCAAAGAAAACAAAAAAGTTACGACAACACTCCAAAAATCACAAAAACGTCATTACAAATCTCCAAGGGACAGAATAATCACTATAATCTTCCAAAGGAACAAAAAAATCGTTACAGTCCGTCATCAACAATAAAACTTCCAACTGGGTACACAAATCTTAAAAGCAGGGCAAGAAGGGTAAAGAAGAAGAAGAGTATATATATATATACACACAAGGCAAAAACTAATGCTTATCTTCCTTAAAAGCTCAACAGGTCACCTGGCGGACGAATCCAAAACTCATCGACCTAGCCGTTCCTCTTATGACAACTAATAAGGTCAAAGACACAGTTAATAAACTTTAATCATTTCACGGATAATCATCGAATACAACATCTTCATACAAATCAGAAAGAAAACGTTCACTATTCTTCAACAAACTCGAACAGGGTCACAACAGTAAGTCTGGGGAATTCTAAGTGGGTCATTCAACGGTAGTACTAAAAATACTTCAGATGTTTCACTAACATGGTCTCACAATCGACATAAACAAAATTTTCACAATAAGCGGCCAGGTACTTTCACCTCAGCAAATCAAAACGTCACAATGGACAATGCCAGTAATTGTACCTCCGCTTCCACCAAATCATAAACATTACATCACAAACTCTACAACAAGAAGGAATGCTATTGAGACTCAAATCAATAGTCTTACTTCAACACTTAGAAAGGCTTATCCTTTCTAATAATTCACGGAAAGGGGATGCTGCTACGCAGTCTATACAACAACAGAAATGTCCAAGGATACACAAATCCAGGTCACATGCCTGTACGTCCTACATGATACTTCAAAAACACAATACTCAAATCACAAACTACCACATTTTAGACCATCAACACAACTCCACTACCATATCTGACGTCACAAAGACACGGAAAGACACAAAACTAACAGACAAAAGGAACATAACAATACTTCCGCTGTATATTCTCAACAAATCGGCCTTTAGCCAGGAATACACCAAGTCGTATCATCACTTTTTCTTAGTGTACACAAAAAAAACTAGGAGAAACACAAGACTAAACAGACAGAAGGAAAATAACAATACTCCGCTTTGTCACTAACAAATCGGCCTTAGCCAAGGACAAACGGAATCGTATCATCATTTCCGCCTACTTATATAACACAGAATAGGAACAAAGAAAACACGGGGAAACACGGAAATAACAAACATAAGGCAAATAACAATACTTCGCTTTGTCACTAACAAATCGGCCTTAGCCATGGACAAACGAAATCGCATTATTACTTCCTCCTACTTATAAAACCAAAGACAACAAGGGAAAAACAATGGACAAACGTGGACTGTAACAGAAAACATTTTCTTTTTCCGGGCTTAAAAAAAAATTCGCACATTGCCTGGACTATTAAACTATAAAGATACGAAAAAATTTGACCTATATTTTTCGTACAACAGCTGATTTCTGAAATGCAATAAATTGCTCAAAGACTCAATAAGAAGACGAAAATAGATAACTTATAAACACTTAAAGAAAGGACAGCGTCTACATACGAAATAAATTATTTCGTTAACGTAAACAAAATTCTTTTTCTCAGACATCGGATGATGTACTTTAGACGAACTAAGAATAAACAAACTAATATCGTTCACATTTAAAAATGCCGACAGTAAGCAATGACATCATTCCATATACGTATTTTTTAATTCACAAGGAAATAGACGAGAATTAAATTTCAACGTAATTTTACGAAAACTGGACATAGAAGAAAATGGAAATCGTAGCAGTTAACTTGGGACAGGAATAGACTTGATTTAACGAAAAACTGGATAAAGCAAATCACAATATAACTGAAAATACAATTCGAGAAGCAAACTCAGACGAACTTCACATACAGGGCGGAACAAAAATACTAAAACAATGTTTGGGTGGAAAGCAAATACACAATGTATACAAAACAACATATTCGATAAACTTCACATACAGGTGATTACAAAAATACTAATAATATTGAAAACTTGACTCTTCAGTGAGCTACACAAAATAACACAAAATAAAAAACCTTGCTCTTGTTCTGAAAACTAAATGAGACTGCTCCTAGGCAAAAACTAAACAGCACCACCGATCACGAGTATTACACTTGTCATCATTCAGATACAAGACAGGAACAACAAAAGGGACTCAGGGGAACACAATCTCCTATTAACTCGTGGCATTACATACGCCGTCAAAGCTGGTCAATTTAGGGAACAACAGGGAACACAGGGGACTACTCTTCACATTCACAATCTCCTACTAGCCCGTGGCATAACACAAACGCCGTCAGAGAGGGCTTAGAGGAAACAATGAAATGGCTTAGGACAAAAGACAAAACACAACTATACTCATCAGCTCAAAGAAAAGTCACTCAAACAATAAACACATCTACTCAGAATGACCGGACAAAACAAAATTACCAAAAACCCGATTTTTCTGTAAGAAATGTCAAAACAATCAAAAATAAATGGCACAATAACGGTACACTTAATTTGTTACTGTAAATAACTTAAAATTCTTCTCAATATCAAAACATTATCTAAAATTCAATTTAAATATTCAAACTCAAAATATTTGCTTTCATTTACCAATACACATAAAATACATATAGAAAAATTTCTACAGTACATGAAATAAAAGAATCAACATTACATATTATGTCAATATACAACAAATACATCAGTTGATATACAATAATACATATGTTAATACAAGAACAATACATAGAGAAAACAACAATACATATGTTGATACAAATACATATATCAATACAAATACAAAAACAAACTGTTTGTGGGACACCGGGGCACTATTCGGAAGACAGGGTTTCATATAAATGACTAAAAACTAGGGACGAACTGAAAAAGATATGTGGCTTCGGGAAAAGGGACAAAAACCTTGGGCACTTGGCCCCACGTTGGGCGCCATTTTTTGTAACGAAGATATTTTGCCTACCACACGGGGTACCAATACAAGGGGTAGAAAATTGGGGAAAGAACTATTGGGGGTGGAGATAGGGCAAGCAAAATAATCGCTACTGATGCGAACGGACACTCAGGGTTTCGTAGGAGAGCTGGGGTCGTGGATAAGTAAAAGATAAGGGCATTGGAATGGGGCAACTACAAAAAAGGAAATAAAGGGGTCATTAATCTCTTGGAACAAACACAATAAAAATAAACAAGAAACACCTCAAGGAATTTAATATAGGGCGCCACTTGAGGTGCCTAATTATACCTATTACAACCACTAGTTGTAACAAGGGAAATAATTAGAAAACAAAATCAAAACATAAAAAACATATCTTTTTCAAATAAATTCAAAAAGGGTTAGCTCAAAAAAAAAATAAAATGTTAAGACAACAAAATTTAACATTTATTTATGTGTCACCCACAAACAGTTACATGGAGAAATACAAAACACAAAAACCTGGAGAAATACAAAATTCCAAAAAACTTACATGTGTCATCCATTAACAAACTCCATTTGCTACAAAACTTACAAAATTGCATGGAGGTTAACCTTTTAAAACAAAACAAAACAAATCAACATCAAAAATACTAAAACGAGCTGTCATAAATTAACATTAAATTTCAAAAGAAAAACTAAACACAAATTGACAGCTTTACTCAAAACCTAAAATTAACAATTTTGAATGTCAACGAAAGCAATTATTATTTTATGAAAAAAATGTCTGTCTTTAGTTTAAAATTTAAACAAAATGTTACCTTAATTCACATGACACCACTTAACTTTCTGAAACCATAACTGGAACCTGGAACTGAGGGCTCCACTCTCTCTGGATCACAAAAATCTCCATCTTCAAACTGCCAAAAGCCTTGGATAGAAACAGGAACAAAAAAAACGAGGATGTCCTCCAATCCTCACTCAAAACATTAATAATTGAAGCATTTACTGCTACAAAAACCAATAACAAACTGCTACATATTCTTCATAATAAAAGATGAAAACAGAACACTTTACAAATTCGACGTGAATTTGGACATAACGTTGAACCGCTATTCAAAGCTGCTACAACGAGAGTGAAGAAATTCTATTAAATTGAACGCACACATACAAACGCTGACATAACAAGACACCACGAAACGACGTACATATCTTTTTGCGATGCATTAAACTTGAAAAGAATTTGCCGAAGTAAAATAAATAAACAACTCTAAAAATGGTTTATTTCAACTTGGCCGACCTAAGAAACAAATGAAAAGATATTTGGGTTTAAATACGTACGAAATATTTTTAGATCTATCAAAAATATATAAGGTGATTTTAATATTTCGTATACGAGGGGACTTCGATATACTTAAAAGAATCAATGAAATTGAAAATGCTACAGTTTATAATATAGATTTCAAACTTATCAGTTGTGCTAGGTCAAAATATATACTCAAAGAACTTAATAGATTATTTAAAAGCCATCAATGTGTTCCATAAGATTGACTTTATTTATTTTTTTTGTTGTACAAAATTTGCTGACTTTTTTATTTCTATTTTGTAGAATTTTTTTTTTTGTAACTATGTAATATATCTATTATTGTAAAATTGTATAGATCCGTCGCTAATAACTATTAGGTGGATGCGACTTTTTTTTTAAATAAAAAAATAAAATAAGTACAGGAAATTAAATATTTTTTACTTTTCAAGAGATCGGAAACAAATATTAAACACTCCGCAGTTTAAGGCCCACTGATCATATCTTAATTGAATAACAGCGGTCATATGGTAAAAGGACTTTACGCATATTTTTAATATTTTTGTGCAAAACGTAGGCTTGTGTTTTAGGTTGATAGTAGAAATACAGTTATAAATACATATTAAAGATGGTTTTTTTGTCCACCATTTGAATGTAATATCAACGAGAATGTTAGCGATAATGCAATGTAGGTATTTTAAATGTAAATTCTTATTTAAAACTAGTTTAATATAAATATTAGATACATGTTCTGTCACCAATCTTCACCTTCCAGTCTCTTTTTTTATCAATTAAAAGTAAAATTCCTGTTTGCGTGGTGAAAATAGTACAATTTCGGAAACTAATATTGTGATAAGGATATGTGAACTTACCAGACTTGTCCGTTCGACAGGTTTTACGAGTTATTGCCGTTAGGATGCAGTTAATCAGTGTTAAATGTTAAAGAGTTATAAAAAACCTGCAACAGATTGGTAAAAAGCCAGTAAAGACGTTCCTACATGTACATTAAAGCGTGTTTGAATACAATGCGGACTTAGTTATAAAAAATTGGACAATAGAATGGAAATTATGGAATCCACAAGGATAATGATACATAAGCAATATTATTGATGTAAAATAAATGAATGCCCAGATGACAAGAGAGACCTTCTGTATCTTCATGAAACGTGCTTTCACACCCAAGATGTCATACAATATAGCTGGATGGATGATAGCAAAAAGTGCTGTTTGAGTACTCCTTTAAGATAAAAAAGAATTTTAATTTTACATGCTAGAACTAAGAATGGGTTTGTACCTAATGCCTCCTTCTTATCGTTTAAAAACATTAAACAGTCGTCAGATGATTATCATGAGCGTATGACGGCTGACTTTCTCAGTAAAATGGGTAACGGAGCTGCTTTTACCAAATATTAAAACAAATACAAAAAAAACTGACATTTGCGGAAATTGTGTAGCTCAAGTAAAAGAAAAAGAATACCTTCACAATTATTAACGAGATATATAATTTGGGAGTTTATTCCAGCCACATTCATCACCATTGGCCATCTCCAAATATTTCGAGCTACATTATACGTGGCACAAAGTTCCTCAACGGTATAAAACCCACCTTTAGTGGAGTTATAAATTGTTATAATAATCTCTGGCTTCTGTTGATCTGTTGTTTATTTAATCATTATTGTGCATACTCGAGGCCAGTATGACATTTTTTTCCTTCTTGGGTACATATATTACTATTGTAATATTTTCTTGAAATCCAAACATACTTAAATAAACAGGTCGATGTTTCGTGTTTATAAACTCCAACAGTAATTGTCTTTTGTTTTCTCTCACTGTTCCGACGTATGTAAGATTGTGATCACGATAAAGTTTTGTAATAAGCTGAAAACTAGTAAATCAATTATCACACGTAAGATTTCTTCCAGTATCTGATATTGGACCAATGAATCACTCGACAACTGGATCATTTTCTAAATGAAACGGCCCCTCTGGTTGTAAACCAACATATGGTTTTAGATGTAATGTATATCTAGTTTTTTGCGTCAACTAAAGTAAAGATTTTTAATCCATATTTCTTCGGTTTGGAAGAAATATACTGTTTAAAACAGCTTCTTCCCTGAAATGCATCAGGTTCTTTTATCTATAGTGCCATACTCTCTAATTGTATAGGCATTTTTGCAATTTTTTACAAAATTTGTAAACAGTTGTCTTATAGGCGCTAGCTTATCCGACAATTTTCTTTTGTCTCGAGTTTTTAAATCATCAAATCTAAGATGTCTTAACAAAAATAAAAAACGTTTCTGCGACATGGTAAACCAAAACATTTTAACCCTGCTGCCATTACGCTCCCACGTATATTCTGTGTTTAACCGATTACCTTTTAAATACCCAGCTAAATAGAGCCATCTTAGTAAAGCTCTTATTTCGATGACATCAGTATTTGGAACAGAACGTGCTAAGTTATACACCTCTTCATTTGCTCTATATATTTGTTCGTACTTTCACCAATAATGTTTAAAATATCTTCGAACAAAAATCGAGTTCTTCGAACTTTATTAAATTGTTCTGCGAGTTCTTACCGTTTGCACCGGACAGTGTTTTTTCCAGACTGCTCCATCTTTGCCTATAAAAGTAGAAATTCGTGAAAATGTTGCTAATATTACATCCAATTCGCAATCATCGCCATCACCCTTTTGTTTAGTATCTGGATCTAAAAAATGTTCCTCTATGTTATCTACTGGATCCTCTGATTCTTCTTCTTCTTCTTCAGATGCAAATCCACTAATGGATGTTAGCGATCACATTTTCCATTAACTCTCCATTTCTTGCAATATGTATCAGAGATTGTATGTCGTTAATCCCTGTCCATTGCCTTATGTTTCGGAGCCAGGACATTTTCTTGCGTCCCATTCCTCTCTTGCCCTTCAATTTTACCCTCGATTATAAGTTGGAGGAACTGGTATTTTTCATTTCGCATGATGTGACCTAGATACGCCGTTTTCCTTTTCTTGATGGTCCTCTGATTCATACGTCATTAAAATGTGTCAATTTCTACTTTCTCAAGCAATTAGAGTAGACGAGCTCCTTTTCATAACTCATTGTGCTAAAAATAATAAATTTGACTAAGCAAAATATAAAATAATACATGTTTACATAATAGAATACATAATATCAGCAAAATTACTCTCCACTTGTAAAATAAATTCTAAAAAACGGAAACAAAACAACAGTCATTTAAGTTACTTAAGTGTAATGAACCCAAATAGGATATAACAATAAAGATAAAAATCTGGCAAAAGTTCTGGGCTCGACAGTCGATGCAATAATAAATATTAGTAAGGTACCAAGAGCACGAGGTTCATAGTTTAAACCCCACTCTTTTTATACTGTCTAGTATGACGCTTGGGTCTGAGAGGCTTAGCGCCACCGCTGCAGGGTTAAGTTCTCAAATTAATAAGCACATTAAATTGCCTTTGTAATATTTTTAATCAACAATTTTAAATTTTTTAAATAACTACAATGTATGTTTATTGAGGATGTCCCATATATGCGCGATTTTATGACGTGAGATTGCGCAATCCTCTCATTGGATATCGTAATTAATTAAATGTTGTTATAGCAATCATCACGGTAACCAGTAAACTTTTTTTGACTATAAAGTTTATCTTCAGTTAGTATGGGCTAACATTTTCCTTTGATTAGTTTGGAATTACCTTGTCTCAAACATTTAGCCGTTATTATAGTTTATTCGTCTTCCGGGTTTGGACCGTGTCATTTGTGAGTGACCCAAAAGTGGGTTCATCTCGACGTTTCGCTACAATTGTATGTAGCTTCTTCAGGAGAACAAAAAAAGAAAAAAGAAAGAAAGAAGAAAACAAAGAACAGGAAGATGGGTAGTTAGCAACGGTAACTCACTTACTCAACGCAACCAGAGGCGAATACTAACTACCAAGATGGGCATTTGGTCACAGTAACTCAACTACTCAACGCAGCCAGAGGTGAAAACCAAATGCCAGGACAGGGATTCACGTCCAACAGCTCAGAACACTAACGCGTCGAGAGGCGGGGAGTGAATCCGACGATTACTCCGCTACCGCTCTATTTATAGTCGCGGTGCCTGTCGTGTCGGGACGTATCGGCACACTTCGTGGCGCGAACGTCAAGAAGCGCGCGCTGGCCAATCATGTGGCTGCATCGTAGTGGCGGGACCGGACGGCGGTTCTAGACTGAGATTCCAGATGGGAGACAAGTAGTATCCTTCCTCTCGATTGATATTATGGGGATTTTTTTCGGATCTCTAGAGATTCGCGGATTTTCCTGGAATAAAAGAAGGGGCTTTTAGAAATAATATGGGTTTTTTCGAACAATATGGAATGACCGGTTTCTTGGCAGTGTTCTGCAACTGCAGAATGGGAGAAAAGACCTGATCGAATGCATCTTTGATGCTCTTGAATCCGAGTTTTGACGGAACGACCAGTTTCGCCAATATACACATGTCCACATGAACAAGGAATAGAATAGACACCACATGAAGATAGGGGCGGTAATAGGTCCTTAGGAGAGGGTAGATATTGTGAGATTCTCTTGGGTGGTCGAAAAGTAGTCCTGATACCTTCTTTGCAAAGAATTTTGCCAATCCTATCAGTGACATTTCGAATATACGGAAGAAAAGCCACAGGAGTATTACCCGAAGATTCTGAATTTGTCGTCCTAGGGTGTAAAGGGGGATGTAGATGTCGGTGTGTAATATTTTGAATTGTGGACTTGGAGTAACCGTTGGCGACAAGGGTTTTTTGCAGATGGCCAAGTTCTTCTCTAAGGTTGTCGGGTTCAGAAATCGAAATGGCCCGATGGATGAGAGAGTTGATCACAGAATTCTTTTGGGCAGGATGGTGGTGTGATGAAGCATGTAGGTAACGATTCGTGTGAGTCTTTTTTCTATAAACAGAGTGACCCAATCGGCCATTGGGCTTGGAGGTGACTAACACATCGAGAAAGGGAAGGGACCGATTATTTTCTACTTCCATTGTGAATTTTATACTCGGATGTTGTGAGTTAAGATGATCCTACTTCCCTACTTCCAATCTATCTCGTGAGGAATTCATAGCTCTCAAAAATCTCCGTTCTCTTTCTGAGATAATAATCCTTCCTGCAGACAAGGTAATGCCACAGTCATCCTGGATACTCCTTCCTACATAGAGAAAGTAAAACGACTTACTTAGGGATACATCCTGTTATAATACAATTTCTCGAGACCCCACTCCTAGAGTCGAATGCGAAATTGCCCATGTCATCAAACAATCCGATCTTTCCAATGATATTAAGAAGTCCATAGTTCCGAAAAACTCCATCTGCCCCAGAATTTATGGTCTTCCCAAAATCCATAAAGATAACGTACCTCTTCGTCCCATTGTGACTACGATTAACTCTCCTACCTACAAACTCGCAAAGTACTTGTCGAATCAATATAAGACCTATACTGGTCGCACCTCTTCTTATGTCCGAAATTCCACACATTTCATCACCTTAATCTCCTCTCTCACAGTCGATCCCCAAGACATTCTCGTCAGTTTCGATGTATCATCCCTATTTACCAATATCCCCATACATGACTCTCTAGTCGTTCTGCGAGATCACTTGACCAATGATAACAAGTCTTTGGTTTTGGCAGATCTTGCGGAAAAATGCCTCCTTTCAACATATTTTTTCTTTTAGAGGCAATTTCTACAAACAAATATCTGGAACACCAATGGGTTCTCCCCTTTCCCCTGTCATTGCTGACATTTTCATGGAAGCCTTTGAGTCTTTAGCCCTAGAATCTTACCCCTTAAAACCAAAAGTCTGGTTCCGCTACGTTGATGATACATTTATCATCTGGCCCCATGGTCAACATACCCTTTCTCCCTTCCTAGATCATCTTAACTCACAACATCCGAGTATAAAATTCACAATGGAAGTAGAAAATAATCGGTCCCTTCCCTTTCTCGATGTGTTAGTCACCTCCAAGCCCAATGGCCGATTGGGTCACTCTGTTTATAGAAAAAAGACTCACACGAATCGTTACCTACATGCTTCATCACACCACCATCCTGCCCAAAAGAATTCTGTGATCAACTCTCTCATCCATCGGGCCATTTCGATTTCTGAACCCGACAACCTTAGAGAAGAACTTGACCATCTGCAAAAAACCCTTGTCGCCAACGGTTACTCCAAGTCCACAATTCAAAATATTACACACCGACATCTACATCCCCCTTTACACCCTAGGACGACAAATTCAGAATCTTCGGGTAATACTCCTGTGGCTTATCTTCCGTATATTCGAAATGTCACTGATAGGATTGGCAAAATTCTTCGCAAAGAAGGTATCAGGACTACTTTTCGACCACCCAAGAGAATCTCACAATATCTACCCTCTCCTAAGGACCCATTACTGCCCCTATCTTCCTGTGGTGTCTATTCTATTCCTTGTTCATGTGGACATGTGTATATTGGCGAAACTGGTCGTTCCGTCAAAACTCGGATTCAAGAGCATCAAAGATGCATTCGATCAGGTCTTTTCTCCCATTCTGCAGTTGCAGAACACTGCCAAGAAACCGGTCATTCCATATTGTTCGAAAAAACCCATATTATTTCTAAAAGCCCCTTCTTTTATTCCAGGAAAATCCGCGAATCTCTAGAGATCCGAAAAAATCCCCATAATATCAATCGAGAGGAAGGATACTACTTGTCTCCCATCTGGAATCTCAGTCTAGAACCGCCGTCCGGTCCCGCCACTACGATGCAGCCACATGATTGGCCAGCGCGCGCTTCTTGACGTTCGCGCCACGAAGTGTGCCGATACGTCCCGACACGACAGGCACCGCGACTATAAATAGAGCGGTAGCGGAGTAATCGTCGGATTCACTCCCCGCCTCTCGACGCGTTAGTGTTCTGAGCTGTTGGACGTGAATCCCTGTCCTGGCATTTGGTTTTCACCTCTGCCTGCGTTGAGTAGTTGAGTTACTGTGACCAAATGCCCATCTTGGTAGTTAGTATTCGCCTCTGGTTGCGTTGAGTAAGTGAGTTACCGTTGCTAACTACCCATCTTCCTGTTCTTTGTTTTCTTCTTTCTTTCTTTTTTCTTTTTTGTTCTCCTGAAGAAGCTACATACAATTGTAGCGAAACGTCGAGATGAACCCACTTTTGGGTCACTCACAAATGACACGGTCCAAACCCGGAAGACGAATAAACTATAATTCTGACTCTGGCCGTAGAAGCCTACGATTTCATTTAGCCGTTAGTTATTTCTATTGTACCAATTTTAGTTACATGCAGTCCACTATGCACATAATACACCCATGCTGTATATTCTGTAAAGGGATGTCAGTTTCCCACCTGCTTTATTTTATTTGTAATGATTGTTATTGTTTATTTTTAATATCATTATTGCACTTTTTTCTTTATTTATTACAAAACTTCACTACTTAGTTGTGAACTAAAACCTTTGGTATAATTTTTTTAATGAAACTTGATTATTTAACTATAGTTTACTATTTAACAAATATTAGACCTTAATTGATAAATAATAGGATATTATTTAATTTCTAATGCACCGCCTATGTTTACGGAATGCAGCGACACTCGGTATCAAATTTTGTTTTTATATTTGTTCAATTGACATCCGTATAAATTTCACGTTAAAATTTAATTACAAATGGTATAGTGGTCGTTCAGAGCCTGCTTCTTCCCTAAACATTTTCTGAACAATAAAACTTTTTTGAATTTTTAAATTACTAAACTAAGGTACACGTTTAAAGGTACTGTTATTTTTATGATTCTATTAACTGGGATTTATTTATTTATTTTTTTAAGAAAATCCATAAATGATTTTTAAACTAGCAATAATACCATGATACATCGTTTGTAAGCCTTTATGTAATTTAATACGTTTCTAAATTGCGATTCTGTTACGCCCTTTCGACAATACTGTAATATTCCCAGTGAAAGCGAAGGTATTTTAAAATATAAAAGGGAAATTTTCAGTGGGTGGCTTTATAACATGGCTTTGAAAAACTTACTACTGTAGTCTCTCTTTATAACGATTCTCTATATAACAATTGTTCCTCTATAATGATGAAAACAGTACGTTGGGTGGTTTGTCATAAGGACAATATTATATTGTTCCTCAATACCGCCTATTGAATGCTAATGATTCTTAGCGTTCAGTATTCGATGACAAATGTGTTATTATGTTTAAGTTCAGACTACCGTGACGAGTGGCCAGTAGGTCATTGTCCAGCGGTTGTTATATTTTGCGATTAAGGAATGCAGCCACCCATTCTGCTCATTCTTATCAGAGAGTTAGGTGACTCGCTTTTATTGTTCGAGTGGCGTGCCTAACATTTGCACAGTGTATAACACAGATTACAGCATCTGTGTTATCACACAGATGCTGTCATCTATTGACGACTTTTCATTTCCAGTTTGAGTTGTGTCTCAGTGTGTCAACAGTCAACTTTTTTCAAAAATGCGTAAAGTGTTCTCTGTTAAGAAAAGTTATCGATAACTCGAGGAATAGAGAAAGGTGAAAAGCAATTGGATGTCGTTTGCCATACGGGGCTGTTTCAGTCAACTGTGGCTACGATATGGAAAAACAGAAAAAAGTGGCTTAAAGCGGAGATGAAGGGCGGTAGTAAGAAGAAGATGCGAAAACTTCAGCACGAGATTTAGATCGCGCTATGATTTTGTGGTTTCAGTAGCAGCGTCTGAACCATATTTCACTTTCTGGGCCTGTCAGCAGAAAAGCTGAGTTTTTTGCAACTGAGCTTGAATTGAAAATTTCAAGGGATCTGAGGGTTGGCTGAGCATATGGAAGCTGCGGCATAAAATCAACTACAGGTAAATCAGCAGAGAGGCTCGCGATGTTAACAAAAACCTAACGGATGATTGACTAGAAAACGTGTGGCCTAAACTAAGGGCACGATATGCGTCAGACGACATTTTCAATGCTCATGAGACTGGATTGTTTTTTTAAATGACACCAAACAGAATTTTAAAATTTATATCGGAAAAGTGCGTTGGTGGAAAACTCTTTAATGAACGCATTACAGTTCTAGTACTCGCTTGACAGGTTCGGTGAAGCGAAAATTGTTAGTGATAGGGAATATGAAAAATCCACGTTGCTTTAAAAACATAATCTAGCGGTGATCTATAAAGGAAACAAGAGTGCGTGGATGACTTTTCGAAATTTTTTTTAAAAAGCGATAAATAACTGGGATATGGAGCTTAAAGGGAAAAAAATTCTTCTGCTTGTAGACAATTGTCCTGTTCATCCTGTACTGTGCGACTTTCAAAACATTAAACTTTGTTTTGTGCCAGCAAACACAACGAGTATCCTTCAGCCCGTGGACCAAGGTGTCATCAAGAGTTTGAAAAGCCATAACAGGAGAAGATTTTTGACGGACTTGATTGATAAAAATGGCGATCATAAACTAAATATTCTTGACACCATTCTAATGATTCGTACATACAATAAAACATTCCTTCAAACACTCAGGGTAGCTGGAAGATCAAGGAGTAACTGATGATGGAGATAACCTGTCATTAGATATTTAGGCCATACAGTTTTAACTTACTATCACCTACAAATCGGAAGAGCTAACTGATTTTGAAAAAGTTAATGAAAATGTAGCGACAACATCTGAACTTTCTGACGAGAACATTTTACAAGCAGTTCATGTAGAAGAAAAAGAAAACAGTGACCTGAAAGTGGAGGTAAAGCCAGAACCAGCTTCGACCCCTCAGCAGGCATTGGATGCGGCAAAAGTACTGCATCGATTCTTCATCCACCACAAAGTTGATGTGAGTCCTGTGGAAGATTCTATGCATCTTAAGGACAAGGTCAGGTCAGTTCTGTGGAAAGAAAAAAGGAAACAGACCAAGGTGAGACTTTTTTGATAATGTTGGCTTAATATGTGTGCTAAATGTAATGTGTACTCAGTGCTTCTGTACGGAGTAGATACGTGGCCATTGAAGGTGGAAACTCTATCAAAACTTCAGGCTTTTGAGCTATGGTTATACAGAAGGATCCTGAAGATACCATGGACAGACAAAGTCACCAATTAAAAAGTACTGCGGAGGATGAACACAACTGCAGATTTGGTCAACATCTGCATGAACGTGAACTGCCGTGAGCTGCAGTACTTGGGACATATAATGAGAAATTAAGGCAGATACGAGCTACTTTAATGCATTTTGCAAGGCAAAACGCCAACTTTCGGAACGGACAGGCACCCTAAGAAGAAGAAGGCATTTTTTGGCATATTTTTACAAGGGCATCTTATTCTGTTATTGTACGGTACACATGTTTTAATTGTAAAGTTAGTTATTTATACTGTATAGCTTATATTATTTTCTAATAAATCTATGTGGTATACAATACAGTGTTAATTCATTTATATTCGTGATGATAAATATTTTAAATTAAAATAGGATATTTAGTACAGTATAATTAATATTACAGTACCGAATTTTGTCTCTTTCTGTATAACGATCTCTTTTTATAACTAATTTTATCTAATTTTATTCTATTTAGTCCCGCCGAATATACATAATCGACCTCTTTTCTTCTTAAGCTTCTTTATTTGGAAAATTTTATTGGCAGTATTTTCCAAATAATATGCACATATTTTCTTATTTAACGTGCTTGTGACAGCTTCGGCCGTTAACACGAGGCACCGTGGATACAATTATATATAAGTTACAATTACATATTATAATATACTATAGGTAAATATTTAGTAAGTTTTATAGCTTCAGGAACTGGATAGCTGTGATGAATTGGCTCTGGTTCGATAATATATATCTGTGATGTCGCCCTTCATGCCCAGTTCTTGGCGTCGTTTATTGTAATGAGGGCAGTTTACAAGGATGTGTAGAACGCTTAGTGGAGATTGGCAATAGTGACAAATTGGTTTAGGTGTAGAATTCATTAGGTGACCATGTAATTGTAAACACCTAGATATCGAATATTTTCTTTCCTGATTCTAATTTATTTCTTCACGTGTGTAAAGCAGTTTTGTAACGCTGACCTATTTGGAATTTTTTTAAATTTTTAATTTTTGAAAATTTTAACGTTCTATTTTCAAGTACCTATTTAGGAATTGTTAGTGGATTAAGATAAGAATAGGTAATATTTTAAATTATTTTGAAAATATTAGATATCTGGATATACAAAGCATGTCCGCTGGACGTTGACCACAATGCTGCAGCAGCTAAATTTCGAAAGGTACTTACTTAAAAAAAAAGGTGGTATCCCTTTCTTTACCTTCCCATTAAGTATGCATACTTAAAATAATAAACCTGTAGTTGCAGTTCTAAATCATTTAAAAAATCAACGATTTATTTTTATTCCCATAAATACTTATGATGATTTTATAAAAACACCCTGTCTATAAGAAGCAATCATCCAGAATCTAAAATAAAATATGATAGGAGGTAACATTTACTTTTTCAGGCTGAAAATAAATCATTATAATCTTTCTCCTGGGAGTTTGTAACGAATTGACTTGTCTGTTGAATAATTTCTTTCCAGTAAATTTGCTAACGCATAAAGTTTCCAGAGGGTTATTTTTATAATTATATTAGAAAAAAAGGTTCATCCCCTGTGATTATCGTGTTTTATTATCATGCATATATTAACTTTATTAATAAAAATGAACCCCCGAAATATTTGTCAGTGGTGCAGAACGACTGCACCAAATTAGATAATTATTTTTTGTTTATTGTGTTTTTGTTTTTATTAAGAGAAAGTTTGTGTAAAAGATTATTTTCAAAAAATTGTACGAAAAGACTTTAAAAACAGTGTTTCTGTCATTTTAAATCGCCATATAACTAGTAAATGGCGCCATACTATGACTAACAAAGGAAGCAATAAATGTCAGTATTGATCATGTATTGATTTATTGGCAACGGTCTCATGCCACATAAAATATACCGGTTCTTTGTTGATTACCGAAGTTAAGCAGTGTCGGTTGTGGTTATTAGTTGGATGGGTGAACGCTTGGGCATACCCATGGACATTTATACATCCATGGGAGCACCACATGTTGTTGCCATGAGAAACCTTCGTTCTCCGAAACAGCGGGACAAATTTTTATAAAATTTTACATGTGTATTCTGTATATCTGAGAATTGGTTGCTATCTATTTTTCATACCCCTAATGAGTAAGGGTGGTTCAGCCAAAACATTTTTTTTTTCTATGTTTTAAACAAAATTTATATTTTTTTATGATATGGCTTTAAAATGTAAATGCAGCCATTAATGTTTACCTCAATATTTTTGTCTCCTCTTTTTAACATAATTCTTCTCCGAAGTAGCTAAACCAATTTTTATGAAATTTAAAATTTTACAAGTGCGCTCTGTAGGTTTGAAAATAGGTTGTTATCCATTTTTCGTACCCTTTCTTTATTTTTAAACTAATTGTTTTACTTGTATGTTTTTATGATGTGACTTAAAAAATACTTTTTTTAATTTTCACCCTTAGTAATATTGTTATATTTTTAATTACCATATAAATGCCAAAGAGTTAGTTGCTATACTTCTCCGAAACCCTTATTCTGCTTAGTTTTTCATATATTCAATCATCAAAAATGTGTGGTCACTATTAAAACTGCATTTGGTATAGTTTAGACTCTTCCATCCTATTCTATTTTTGATATTTACTATCATTTGTGGGCTTTTCTATCTAACTCTTTTGAGACACTACTACTATCTCAATTTATTATTATTGTTTACTATCGTTTGTGTCATAGTATTCACTTTTCACAAGACTATCTGCTATAATAGTTGTATGGTGAATAGAGCACTAACAATAACTTAATGCGAAAACCACTAAATTAATGTTGACACAACCATACCAACTTCACTTATACCTTTATAGATTGATCCAAATTCATAAACGTGCATACTTATATAGGTTATGGCTGGTACTTTGGGTTATATTGTATTTAGGTTTTATCGCTATTAGATCAGATCAATGCTTTCATCGCAAAACTATAGCCATGTTGTTATGCTCTAAATTACCTAAAAAATGTAAAAAAAAACGAATTTATTTTTTCCTAACAATATATTTTAATTATATTAATAAACCAAACAAAAACTAAATAAAAAATACTTTTTTATTGATGTTGCGAATGACAATATTTCCTATTTTGCTCCCCTATTTTGCTACCCATGTCAATATTAGGCTCTACACAACTACAGTTAAAATTAATACATTTTTCTGAAAAAATAAAGGCAATTAAGTAGTATAACGTAACAAACATTTTTGAAAAAAATAACTGACGAATATTGAGGGTAAGTAAACTTTTCTTGGTCATTTTTAGTTTACCATACACAGGCCTCGTGAACATAACGATAACACAGTATGAACAAGTGCATATCTTCTTTACTGCAGGTGTTATAATACCAGTGTTCTTCATTACTTGATTTCTTTGCCGTACTGCGGTTCTGTATCTTTAAAAGGACCGTTTAAGCATTTGGAGTTAGAAGTTGTTACTTGACCAGACTCCAGATTACATAATGTTGTTTCTTATGTAACCATATTGCCTTACTGTTTATATTTTAATTCAATTAATCTACTGTCATCTTCAGAGCTACTGCTCCTCTCAGATATTTTCATAGGTTTATCTTCACTAAAGACATGTCAAGTAAGTCATCGTAAAGACTAAAATCTGATAATGATTCGCTACTTGAGATAGTAATTAAATGCTTCTTTCTTTTGTTATTATTTTTTTCTGGCACTTGATATCTGCTTGAACTTGCTTCTTTTTTATATGTAGGTTTAACCGACTTTCTAAAACTTCTAACGATATCTGAACTTGGTGCAAAGGCAGCTGCAGGTATAGCGTCTGGTCTAAATGGATAAATGCCGGTGGCTGCAAAACCGGAGATAATGGTTGATGGTATCATTGTTTTTAGTAAATCTCGAATAAAAATTTCTCCAAATCTCATTTTGGTAATCGCCTTGACAGAGTTTTTTGTTAAAAACTGTTGGACTTCTTGGTTCCAAACATGGAACTCGTGTGACACGTGTTGCTGGGAAGACAAAAATAAAGTTATATCGATGCAATCGGCTGCCTCAACTATATAGGTAGCTTCATCTAATATTAGTAGGGTAGGATCAGGGTTTCTGAATAAAGGGAAATGTTCAAGCCACAAAACAAATGCTTAACACCTCATACTACCTTTATTTGTGACAATAGTATTTAAGTTAGGGACAAGTAATCAGACCATTCAGGTTTAAACCTTTGACCTCAAAAGGCAGTACAGGATAACCAAGTGCATTTCTGCAACCTACAATTGAGAACTTTTCTCCGTGTTCATGTGCATTAAATTTTGCTCCGCTTTTGGCAAAAACAATTTGTTGCGTTTATGTTGTCAATCTGCATCATTTTTCGTCCATAATATATATGGGGTACCATATTTGTCAAATGGGTTATTTTTTTTATGATATCTCTTAATTTATAAAAGAACTCCTCGACGATTGTTCTATTCACTTTTTAGGCTCGAGCTATATTCATTTGTTGAGCTTTTCACATAGCTACGTTTACATTCCTGCACAAGAATAACTTAGGCCATTTTCTACGAGCTTTAATTACCTCTTTAGAAAACGAATTTGGTATATGATTTGTTGTAGCGTAAGAAAACATACTTTTGATTAGAATCTTGCTTGTAATAGATATACCTACCTCAGGTAATCTGTGAATTATGTTCTGTGATGAAGATATAGCGTTGGCCGATGAATGCTCTCTCTCACTCTCTTCGGGAAAGGAAGTATCGTAAGATACATAAAAGCCAATAGATTAAGATATGCAGGCCCGTGGTACGGAGTGATGACGACAGACTGATTAGCAATGTGTTTTGGGAAAGACCAGATGGTAGAAGATCGACAGGAAGGCCTAGAAAAAGGTAAAAAGACGCAGTCAGGGAAGACCTGGAGAAGATGGAAGTAAGGTCATGGGAAATAATAGCACAGGATCAGAATCAATGGAAGGCAATAGTAAACGCGACAAAAACTCACAAAGAGTTATAAAAGCCAATGATGATGATGATGAAGGCTATAATGCTTGGCAGCACCTTTATGGACATTTCGTTGGCTATCTCTTGCAGCGCTGAGCATAGATCTTCTTCTGATCACTCCGATTGTTTTCTTGGCATGCTGCAAAAGAGTTTAATATTTTGTCCTTAATATCGCCACTGGCAATATTAGGAATTATTAGCGACGGCAATGTTAGCAACAAATGACCTACAGAAAAAAAATCCGTTACTTAAAACTGCATTTGAAATAATTCATGCCATTCATAAAACAATAACTACTGGAGTGTACTTACCTAAACTTAATTACAAAAATACAGAAAATTTAACATGTCTTGCGTAGGGTCAACGGGAAAAACAGGTTTATTTATAACGCACACACCAAAAACAAATAGCGAGCTCCTACATCTGATGGATATCATAGACTAAAACCGCCGACTAGAAAACATGTTACTGATAGACAAAGACACTTGCCACTATTTTTACCTTATTGCAGCGGCTGTACTATCTGTGATACCGGGGGTGCCAGTATTAGGAAAAGTGGCAATATTTAGCCCACCTACCTTATATCTGTAGTGATGTCCGGTGAATGTAATAGTATCCAGGTAAAAGTTAAAACTATTGCACCACAAGCTTTATTTACTTATTGTCATGCGGATATAATAATTTAATTTTACAGGATACGTGTAAAAAAATTAATTTTCGTAAAGATAGTAATTTTTAATATATACGTAGTGACGTTTTGGATTCGCTTGATATTTCCGAACCTCACAAAAAACAAACAAAGGTATGACACAAATACAGATCTCGAAGAACGAATACATTTTAGAATTCTACATACTATTATTTTGCAAATAGATACTCGTTTTTCGAATTTTAAAGATTTGCAAATTTTTCACCTCTTTGACGATACAAAATATAAAAGTAGCGCCAAAAAATTTTCAAGATATTTGTTAATTAATAAGTTAATTAATAATTATCCATCATTATTTAATAACATAAAATTAAAAAATGACTTTTATATGCTGATCCAAATATTTTATGAAGCTGTTATACGTTACAACATATGTATAATTTTATATAGTTGCAATTAATGACAACAAACTATTGTCGAAATCAATAAATAATTGTCATTAATTCTTCCATTTCTATCAACTTCTGCCACAAATGAACGGTATTTCTCGTGCCTCAAAATAATTAAAACGTATTGTCGAAACACCATGAAACAATAGATAATATCAAGCTTGTCTCAAGTGTCAATAGAAAAAAAAAACTTTTAAATCTCTTTAAAACCCTAATAAATTTTACGAGGACTTTATAATCCATTTCGCTACTTCCAAACAACTTAGATTAGAGTTAATGTATGAACATGTTTAGGTTCTAAATTTAAAGGAAAAAAAAACAAAAAACAAACAAAAAATCTCCTATGATGAATGAAGCCTTTTTATTAGATGGTATACCTATCTGAAGAGACAAAAATACCTTGCCGACCCTCTCTCTAAAGCTGTAAGCCGCCACTAATCATGGGTCTAACAGAGCGGCAAAAGAGCAAGATACAGACTATAGAGACAAGATTTTGAGAAGAGATAAAGACGTTACCAAAATGGATAGAATAAGGAATGAACTAAAAATACAATCCACATTGGAGTTTATAGAAGAGAGACACCTGAGTTATTGGGGACATTTACACCAGATGAAGGATACTGTACCAGTGAGAATGGTGTGGGAAGAAAAAATAATAAAAACAAAAAATTTTATTGCTATGATTCTCAATTTTCACTTTCAGAAAATATTTAAAAAATTTAATATATACAGACATCTGTTTAAAATTAAGCTAAAAATAAGAATTTAGTACACTCCGGTGAAAGTGCGATTTTAATAATTAAAATTAATTCCACGAACGACTAATTACTATTAGATTTTAAAGGACAAAATGTATGTTTAACAATTTTACGGAACAATGGACTTTGGAACCAAAAAGCGGTTGGGATTTTCTAAAAATTAAATTTTATTTTGTAATAGCTTGTAAATATAGATAGGAAAGATAAACATTAATTTACATGAGTAGTTTAGTTACGAGGAACAAACAATGAGGAATAAAGAAACATTGAAGTACTACAAATGAGTGTATAACATAGATTGTGTTGTCAAATCAGAAGCAGGTATTATGTTATGTGTAAAATAAAATGAAAGAAGAAGACAGAAGAAATAAAATAAAGAAGAGAAAAGATTTATTTTTTATTGGAGTGTGTGGATTGGTCACAGAAGAGATTCTAGGAAATGGTATGAAAGTAAACAAGAGGTGTAGTTTTCCGGAAAAGAGACGATTTTAAAAGTGACTTCGACTAGAGATTTGGAAGAGAGAGGTTGTTTAGATGTTCTTCGTAAATTTATTAAAGAAAAATAAATTTTGTTCTTGCCGGTTTGATAAAAAGTGAATAGTCGAAAAAGTTTTTGTGCCAGCAGCCACGTAGTAAAGAACAAATATTTTCAAACAAATTGTAAGTTTTGTTGTAATAAAATAGTACGCTACCGTGAACTAGGAGAAGTACGAATTTAAGAAGAGGAAGCCCTGTCAATTTGCAGATTAAATCTTGATTTAATATTCTTAACCGACAGTCATGGGGAGAAAGAGGTGTTTTGATAAGAAGTTATCAGTAAGAAAATAGAAACAGTTTTATTTATTTGATATTTTGATTATATTTGATATGAAATATTTAATTGCTTGAATATGATCTGTATGTTTGGATTTTTACAATTTATATGTCATAATTTATATCTGTTAAAAATTTTTATTCATTTTGTATAGCAGATAGGTATATGAAATTTGTGGTGATACAGTATATTGATGAAATTTATATTTGATATTTCTGTGTATTTTTATTATTCCCTCTTACTTGCAAATATAACAACAGACATACTGAGCCACGAGAATACAGCCTAAGAAAAATTGAGTTACAGGTAAGGTTGTTGAAATAATATGTAGTAAGTTTGTCAATAATGGTTAGACTTACTTTACGTTAAAAATATATACCTCTTTTATACAACCCTAAATAAACTTTCGAGACGCTACTGTCTGGAAATAAAATATTTAGAGTTCCCAGGTGGCCGAGAATTGGTAAAACATTTTTATATCGAACTCTTCATTGTTTGAAACTCCATTCCGTTCCAATCCATTTTGTTTGACAAACTATCTGCATTTTGTGTAGTGTTTTCCGCTTTTGGAGCCAACAACTATTTAAATTTCCGGTTTTAAAAAAATTAATAGCCACTATAAAATTTGCCTTTGAAAAGGTGACTAGTACATATATTCTGTTTTTTTTTTATTTAAAACCCATTGTTCACTTTGTTGTTTATTTTTAAAATAGTAAAACAAAAATGTAATATATACATAAAAAATACACAACATTTTATCTCTAAATCCCAAACAATATAAATCACAAAATCCAATCAATATTACAATATATCTTACTGATTATTTTTATGCATTACCTCAAGTTATACAATTCCAAAAAGTCGTTTTTGGTTTTGTACTGTTAGTTGTTTTTAGTAATAAGATATTATGTTTTTTATCTCTTACATTCTTTACACAACATATTTCTTGGCTACCTGCTGCTATTTTTTCTACATTAGATTTTTTCGAATTATATTGAACATATGTATGTACCTATTGAATATATGTAGAGTAGAGGAAAGAGCTGTGGGTGAAGACGTAACAATACTGGGTAACTAGTTAAAGTACTGGTAACTATGTTTCAGCACCAGCAAAATATAAATGGTATGTTTAACATTTGCCTAAAAAATTGGTATGGGAAAAAAACTACCTGATGCATTTTTCTAAAAAAATATTTAACAAAATTACTATAGTCACAGCCCCCTACTGCTATAGAACATGTATCCGTTAATTGTTGAAAAAATTTTATTTTGCAACGACCTA